>JAPUUL010000659.1:0-15442 GCA_029590625.1 Lasiodiplodia mahajangana
CGCCACGGATGCCGGTCAACGAGAAAATATAAAAAGTCACATATGCTTACCCGCTGCCAGTGTGTTCCTTCATCTTACTATTTTTTTTGGAGGTTTGTAATTTTTTTTTCCTTGTTGTTATTTCCTTAGTTTCTTGCGTCTTTGATTCTATGCGTGTAAGAACCGCAGGAAGGCCTGAGCGACAGCGACACCGTCTTGCCTGTCGCCAACGCGGTTGATGCCGTCTTGGTAGACGTCGTCGGCAATAATGCCGCCGTATTTGCGCATGTTAAGAAGTTCGCGCACCATATCCTCTGTGAACTCAGGATGCCCCTGCACCGAAATCAACCGGCCCGGTACGTACATGGCCTGATTGGCGCAGACATCCGTTTTGGCTAGCTGGACGACACCCTGGGGGAATGAGAGCACAGCATCACGATGCATTTGATGGATCGACTGCGCATAAGAGATTTGTTAATGATGGCGAAAGATTAAAACAGGTACCCACCGTGCCAGTTGAACTTGAGAGAGAGGGATGCGTACCATCTTTTCTAAGCCGAAGACTCTCTTTCCATCGTCTGTGAGCTCGTGCTCGACGACACTGACTTCCCAGCCTTGGGTATTCCTGCCCAATTCGGCACCGAGAGCACGACCGATGATCTGATGACCAAAGCAGACGCCAATCACACGGATGCGACCGCCGTCGAGACAACTCTTGGTGAACTCGACGAGGCGTACAATCCACTCGTCCTTATCGAATGCATTGTACTTGGCACCCGTGATCAAGATAGCGTCGATGGTTTCGGGATTAGGGTAGGCCGTGGTATCATTGACGATGTCATAGGAGGAAAGCGCCAGCTGGGACTCCAGAGAGACGGGGTGGGAGAAAGATGCACAGGCCCGCTTGAACATGTGGGTGAAGACGCCGCCATACGAGTGGTATTTGGCCTTGATAGCGGGTATTGGAGTATCGGCCTCCAAGATGGCGAGCCGGATTGGCGCATTCGTATTTTGGGAACCCATGGCTGTGTTTTGGAGCTGGCAGTTTTTTTATTCAATGCCTCGGATGGAGGGTGCTTGTGATGGGCACTTGGGCACTTGGACACTTGAGGGTCTTGACGATGAAGTAAATATGTAAGTGAGTAGGTATGGAGTGGCGGAAGGAGACGATGCCGAGGTGATGGCGATATCGGTATTGATGGTCGGTACTAGAACAAACGACGACACGACGCCCGACGGCCCCATATATATATACTCATTCATACACTCATAGACATACACATACACGTACACACCAGTGCCCGTTATCTTCAATGCCGTAATGGGAACATAGGAACATAGGAACAAGGGATGGGGGATGGATGAGTGCGTACGAATGAATGGGATGCCGTCGCGAATCTTCACCCCAACTCGACTCACCAACCCGCATGGCAATGGGCAATTGGCAAATTCGGTCGGTACGTGTGATCTCTCAACCTGTACAAAGTGTGTACAGCGTATCTAGGACCGACCCCATCAACCCCTCCTCCTCCTCCCCTCAGGGCCCGCTAGCGTACAGCGTTAGGTATGTACAGTCGGTATACAGTACATACATTAGGTATGTCGTACCGCCTACCTTAGGCAGCTTAGGTATGTAGGTAGACGAACCGAACTGCTGTGTCCTGGACCGACAATGGTCTAGGGCGGGTTAGCGGCATGCCAAGGCTACTGGTCCGAGCTCCTTACATGACGTGATGTCGTGTCGAGGGCGACGTTGAGTAAGGAAAAGGCTCGAGGCCGGACTTTGATATCTCTCCGGATGACGGAATAAGACGGTTAATGCCAGGGAACAGGGAGCACATAAGGGAGGTGCATGGAATTGGGGAATGAGGATGGGAATGGGAATTGGGAAGTCTGGGGTGTTACATCTGGCATACGCATAGGGTAGAATGCCTGCTGTAGCGCAGTGTGCTTATAGGTAGATTACATACCTTGGGTAGGAGTCTGGTAGGAGGTATGTAGGTTCTATGCGTATGTATGCTGTATGTCGATAGATAAAGTACCTGGCTAGGATTTGCGATTGGCGCAGTGGCAAGGATAGGCACAGCTGGGCAATTCTGTGCCGCTCATGGAGAATACCCGGTTAGGTAGGTACCTATCGCAGATTAGGAAGTTTGATGCCTGGGAGCTGATTGGCGAGAACCCGATCCATTCGCTCTGTGTATGTAATGAATTCTCGGCTGGTACCTGTCACATCTGACCTGTAACTGCACTATCCACCAAGATATGAAGTACCTACATACATACACGTCCAATCCGACCCGTCCTGCACATGAGCCACAGAACGAAAGCATGTTACGGCGTATATACTATGTAGGGTCGCATGCTGTGGCTGATGAGTCTGCCGGACCGGACCAATAATTGGCTACGAAGTTTGGATGGTTCTTTCCATGTGGTAACACCGATATGCATGTGGTGACTGAGAGCTCAAAAAAAAAAAGCTTAAATTAGTTGCCCCCAGATGCGCAATGTGATCTACTGTGTGTATATAATCGCTAATCGAGAGTCAATTCTTTCCCGCTGCAGTACTAATGTAATGCCAATGGCATGCAACCCCTCCATCCGATCGACTTTTTAACGCATGTTCGCGTTTGTGGCCGTACTGTGCGTGTGCGGCTAGGACTTTTGACGGCTGCCGAGCTCTGCGTATGCGTATGCTCGTCTGACAAATGATTGGGATAATGAGGCTCTGGCCCTGTTGGAGACGCTGCCACGACACATGGGACAACAACGCAGCCTATCGACATGGCTGAAACTATCCGGAAGGAACCTGGGCTGCATCAAGACTCCGGGGTGGCCCACATCCCATCGATCAAACGGCAACAATCCGCGAACATGGGATAGAGCCAGCTTACACTTACACTGCACTAATACCAGCCCGTATCCACCCACGCCGGTTCCACTAAGCACTACTCGAGGCGCATGGCAGTAGCTCTCTGGCACGTCGCCGTGTTGCTCGAATCACTTTGTTGCTGTGGTGCCGATGCCGCCGTCCCCATTGGTGAGATCGGTCCCTTTGTTCACGCAAGCGAGCATGATGTAACCGTTTCATTGAAACTAGCTTGGGGTTTCTGGTAGCCGGTTGGTCTTGGAGAACGTATTGGGCATAGTAAGTAATATGAGCCTATTAATTACGAAATCTATGGCTTAGTTGGCATAGGAGTATAACTAGATGAGTTTACTTTAAAGACACTCGACTCCCTAAAGTCAGGGCGCAAGAGCCCCGATAGACATACGCCATTCTCATGATCTCACATACAGATATAATCGGTGATGTGCAGACACTTATACGGCCTTATCATCCAGACGAAGAGTACAAGATCGTTGGATGTTGCCCTCTACCTGCTAACTGATAGGAGCCTGCATATATCGAATTATGGTCGCAAAGGATCAAATCCGGCCGGCTTCTTCCAACGTAGGCCCCGAGAATTCCAGGGTCGGTTGCATTCCGAAAAGCGTTTGCTGTGCAAAAGTGCCTATACCATAATATTTGTACTATCTTTTGTAGGTGAACGGGGAGAAGGAGCTGCATAGCCGGTTTAGCCTAGGTCTGTTGGTTAATGTGCCTTTGAAGCCATGCCAGGATACCTGTATGCTGACAGTGTCAATAGTAGTGTGTACATCTTATGTATTAGTGCAGCGACATATGGCTAACAGCGGTTGTGTCTATTATATCCAAGGTTTCAGATAGAATCCATATATAGACACTGCAGGAATAGTTCAGCAGGGAAACGAAAATAGTTAGCAGCAAATTAGCTTCTGGGGAATGTTTAGTCACAACAAGGCTCTTGGGTCACCACTATTTATTAACACACAAATAATAAGTGCAGTCGAACACAGCCAAACTGCTTCTTGATTGCTCTGTGCTATCTGCCAAGCGCAACCGGCCGACTTTTGAGGGAGGTTTATTTTATACCAAGTTTGGCAAACTCGACATGTCGTGTTGAACAACAATAGCTGACGCGTAAGTACACAACAAACACCTAGAATCTTCCCGTCGTCTTGTTTAACGTTACAGCTCCATCTCAACAACCATCGGGTGTGTCGAACTAGTAATCACCGCCATCCCTCCGGACACTCTTCGCAGTGTATTGCCATGTTTCCCACGCACATTTGGAAACTACGGGAGTAAAGATTGACAATCGGATGCATGATCAAATCCCGAGGTGCAAGGTGCTTGAACATCGATGTACCTTCCTGAGCGGCGTAAGTCAATTATGTGAGGGACCAGATTTGGTTAAGGCATTGCTGCTGATAGGCACATACATCATGGACTAGTGGAATCGTTTCTTGCCAACATGGACGAAGGATCGAGGACCCGACACAGGAATCTTGCAGGTTGGTACGTCAGAACACTAACCCCAGATTATAAACAGCCTTTGATATATAACCATAAACGCCGTATCCTTCACCATAATCCAGAGCCCTGCCAGGACTCGGCAGCCGATACCTGTTAAGATTACCGCCTCAGGCGATTTTATTTCCTAAGCACTGACAAACAGTACTTGGCGCGAGTTCCAAGATGACCCAGGTCCCGACGGCATACCACAAGATTGAAACTAATTCGAGCCGTCACCATGAAAAGCATAGGATTGTATGCGTGGTTTATGGAGGGTCGGAACTGGCATGCCGAGCATTACACGTAGAGGGCTTACACATGCCCGAGGGCTACTAGTCGACTTGCTTCAGGAAAGCCCCCTCGTTAACACTTAACGCTTGTTCGGTCGTTTCCTTCTCCCCCCAATAGTTAACAACCAGGGCAACGAGTACTTGGCTTGATATGCTCTCGGGGTCTGAGGACTCTAAACTCGACCGCGGTGGACACCTATTCCATGGACAACGCAACTATTCGCAAACCATTCCACGACGGGTCATAGAGATAAAAAGCGCCCCTTTTGAGAAGCGTATAGGGATTAGGACCTGTCTGCAACTTTGAGAATTGGTTGGTAGCTTGGAAAAGAATATTGTAATCAATAATCTTTTAGAGATCCCATATCCCATTATGATGATATATGTAAGCACTTTTCATGCCTGGTGCTGGTGTCTAACGGCGCTGAAAAGTGCTTTGAACACGTCTAGACAAAATTAGCAAGAACAACTACCTTTCAATCGCAGCATCATAAAAATTCATTTAAGTCACTACGGCGCCTTATTAAGAGGGATGCAGACCATATGAATTGAAAAATACTCAAGACTTTGCCCGACAATTACCTACTTACCACGAACAACGCCGTCCAGCGTATTGTATGTGATTTCCCAAGTGTGAAACGTGAATCTCGTAAGTCCGTGATGACATAAGGAGATGATCATGATAAAGCTTGTACCGTAAACTAAACATGCTAATACTGTGTAGATAACTGTCTCATCCCATCATGGCTTGTCGTGGCCGGCAACGCCCGGAGACCCGACCGGGATTATCCAGCTGCAATCATCATCTTACTGACGAGGGGATGATTGAGATTTCCAGTTCGACAAGTTATTCCTACTCTGAAATGGCCCTACGAGGGGATAACAACCTCAGAGTCATTCGGATACATCGATTTTATTTGGATGGACGTTAGGTAGTCCCATCGCAAATTCCTGTGTGTACATAGGCCGGGTTGTTGTCGTCGCCCCATCTCACCCACCGTCGCATAGTCGTCGCATAGCTGTATATACTGTTCACCGACTCTCCAGCTCAGCTCGATGGCTATCAATTTAAATGCGCACCAATGACTCTGCGCATCAGAATACCCAACTTTCGGTCTCGCGATTTAACTATCCTGGCGATAGTTCAGTATTCCCGGGATTAATTGGCCAGCTAACTTGGATCTGCCCAAACGGAAAATTCTCGCTGGGCCGGAAAGGGCCGTATCGGGTTTTCGTGCTTTCGTGTTTTTCGTGGAACGCGAAATAGGGTGATCTGAAGTCACCTCACAAAGCCTCACGCCATACTACATTCAGCCCTTACATATCATATAAAAGCCACTGGGACATCAGGTTGAAGAGGCGAAGAGCTAGTATTTGGTCATCAACGCACATTGTCCTCTTCTATTGAACCTTGTTGTCTCAATTTTGCTTACTCCATGCCTTGCGTCATGGCTCAAACTACAACTTCTTTCAACTCGCTTCCAAACGAGGTACGTTTACCTCAGAACCAACCATTTTGCCACTATACTCACCCTCGTTAAGCTCATTATCAATGCCTTCGATTCCCTACCCACTCGCTCGCTGTTACCGCTTGCTGCCGTCTCCCGTCGGTTTCGAGGACTCGTTGGCCGTCTTCACTACTACAGACTTGTCGAGTCCACAGTATTACAGGGACGCGAACTGATTCTGGAATGCTATCACCCTAGCGACAGACTGTCAACGCCGTCACTTTTCTGTAGATACTTGGGCACGAATGGGCTCTCCGAGGCAGGTGAAGACGCCAACATGGAAGACTTGAACCAACTTTATTCGCGGTTTAAACCCTTTCTTGGTGATGAAAATCGCCGCCCTCGCGCCCGATGGCCAACTACTAGTGTCATTGAAGGGATAGAGGAGTCCTTGACTCAGATTCCGTCGTATGATGTGAACCTTGAGGCAGGTGACCTCTTCACTCAACTTTGCGCAGTGACCAACCTGGTTAAGGTAGGCCCTAGGAGAGGCTTGTTCCTCAGCATCGACACCATTGGTGACGGTGTCATTAGGGTCTGGCGTGATTGGCTTCGACAACAAGCGGAACGGTCAGCAACGGAACAGCAGCGAGGGGGACAGGAACGTCCTGATGATTCGTCTATCCTCTGGATAGGCTCATCTAAGGATATCGGGGTGAGATTCCGCGTTTTACTTAAGGAAGAGGGCCAAGCACCCCTTCTCTTGGGCCAGAATGAGGAMCCCCCCCGTTTCGTACACACTCGAATACCAAGGTTAGTCATATGAGCCCAAATTTAGATCTGAGAATGGATACTGACGTGGACTTAAGAGTTGCTCGTACGGACAAACAAACTGCTGCTCACCCTTGAAACCTCCGAAGCCCAGCAGATCGCTCACGCAGGTAAAGCAGCAATCATCATAGCATCCTATGTTTGAAGAGTCCTCTTTTCGACATTAGGCCGAATTTAGCCTGTAAAAATGGCCATCGACCTCGCTCTACGACACGTGGAACACCATGCTATTGGGAACATAGAAACGCTTATTGTCAGTGACTATTGGCGTGGACCCAATGCGTAGACTGCCGGTTCGACCACGAGCTTGCTCTTAAGAGCAACGCCAAG
This sequence comes from Lasiodiplodia mahajangana, assembly GCA_029590625.1. Lineage (NCBI taxonomy): Eukaryota > Fungi > Ascomycota > Dothideomycetes > Botryosphaeriales > Botryosphaeriaceae > Lasiodiplodia > Lasiodiplodia mahajangana. The sequence goes on from JAPUUL010000659.1 coordinate 7,257, forward strand.
CCAAACCATCGACGTGCCGGGTGGTTCTTTCTAGATTGATACAAGAGGCGGTAGAACCCTGATTATGCGAGTTGCATAACCTCGACCTCCACCGGATTGCCCTCCGATCGCTAAGAATCACCTACGACTACTGAGGACTGGATACAAATATTTTTTCTGGGGAAATGCGACTTGTGACTAATTCGGAATCTATAGGAGCGATGTATTTTGCTGGAAGCGATCGTTATCTTCCCTGTAACGACGTCATCCATCTACCAAATATGCCGACTGGTATGATGCAGACCAGGGTCATGCCAGTACAGTAACGGCATGAATACGCTTTCTGATTGTTTCGGCGCAACCTAAAAGTTTGGAATCCATAGAGCGGGATACTAGACGGACGGCCTATTTCAAGAATGAATACCTAGACCGCTTGCATGGCTTGGGCTATATAGAGGGATACGGGCTCATGTGGGTCGATAATGATAATGAAAGACTATAAAGGATTCGGGGGAGGCTTCCGGGTATCCTGGCTACGCTCTAAGTCTATAGGAATGACTTGATGGCGATTATAATGATAAAGCATTAATATCATGGGATTGAGAATAGAAGCGAAACATTCCACACACGAGGATACACCAAAGGCCGTCTTTTGATTCATGCGATCTGGTTGAGTGTCTGTGCTTCCGCGTGCTCTGACTATGCTATGAACGTATTATATGCGGGAGCGTGCCGAGAAGACGGCGCAATCCCGCTGACCCTCAGGCCAGATGCCCGTGATCTACTTGTATCACACTCATTTAAGACGTAAAGACAAAACGTAGAAACGCGCAACATATAGTCGGATCGAAACGAGAGTGCTTGATAATCTGGTAATCCTGTTTTGAACATCAGCTATAGGAATTCAGAGATATGATCGAGATCGATGAGGGGTTTTCACCTATCTTATAGGAAAACGCGAAACAACGTCTTTCGACATGGTCGCGCGCCATTTCATTCCATCGCGGCAACCTTTCCCGACTATCTAGAGCCCGACCTTTTCGGCAAACAGGAGACCCGACTCACTGCAACTGTTTGTCAGCGGCATGCGACACCTATTGTTCCTGCATTAGCCCTATAAGGACTAAACCCTGGGGACCAACCACCCTTGTGAGGCAGATCTGGCTTAAGCGATCTGGTGGCGTCATATAGTGTGACCCCTTTCATTGGATGGGTCACGCTATACTCGTTACTCCTTGGCGCGCTCTGGTAGGTTCCTGGGTAGGTATTTCAATCAATTCTTATTACATGTTGCTCTCTCATCACGTTGATTCTCTAGTCGAGTAGCATCACTCCCACCAAACCCCGCGTATTGGGAGAAAGTCAATGTCAGTGCTTGCTCTTTAGAACAGGGATTGTTCATCTCGATGGACCATTACGAGCTAGCATATACATCACACTACTACGCTAAAGAGCTATCGACGCAGTACGCACGAGCAGTCAACCTGGTTAGTGTTGCCGTTCCCGGCCGATCTTGCCTCAGGCGAGTTTCAACCCCCAATTCGAGCCATGGTTGACCGCTCGCCCCAACCCAGGTGAATTGGGGCGCCAAGCGTCTTTTTTTGGCGACCCCCAAGTACTGGTAAGAATGAGTAAGACTAGCTTTTTGGGTCCTCTTCAGTCAGGAGTGAATATCGGACGGGTTTTAAGATTCGCAAGACTAGGCCGAGTCTGGTCGTGCCACAGGCTGGTCCATGGTCCAGAACGAACACAGCTCTCGACTGCGGGAATAACCGTTTTCTCTCTCAAGCTCCCGACGAATCGCGGACTCGTTCGGTTTTGATGACCTTTATGCACTACACTACGAAAGAAGACTTTTATGATGTGATAGAGTTTCATTTATAAGAGAACAGCTCAGCAGCACAGCCGTTCGTCACGTGTGATAGGGGTAATGAGGCGCAGAACGTGGTCTGCACTAATTCGCGGTAACGACGGCCACCTCTCTACGTAACTAATCATTACGTACGGGTGGTAATTGGATCTGCGCAAGGATCATCTAGGAGGTCATGGCTTTCTGCAGCCAAAGAGTGAACTGAAACAAGTACATCGCTGCAATGACACCAGCAGGCCGGGAGAGCCCCCAACCAAAAAAGTCCTATGATGGACCCGTTGGTCATCGATCCGTTTGGGGGCCTGTATACTACCAGGTTGGTAGCTATTGCACCTGCTGCAGCTCCCATCTTGGGAACCCAATCTCTTCTCCCATTTCCCATTTCGTGCATCTTTGCCACGTCGGTCCTTACCTATCAATCATTATCATCGCTTTCGCTTCTTCGAAGTTGACCTTCGCGGCCTGGTTGCCTTTCACTCCGCCATTTAGTACCTCATACCTAACGCTCACTCCCCTCGACATCGCTTAACTGTCGTCTGTAATTTAATTGGGTGTTTTCTATTATTCGACCAGATTAGCACGAAAGGCCATTAGGGAGAGAGAGAGAGACAGAGGTCGTAGGAGTCATGAGCAGGCCAGAGTCAGAACAGTCGTCAATCGACATATCACAGATTGAGAAGAGCTTCCCAGCACCTCCAAAGTCGAGCAATGGCTTTCGGAAAACCCTACCGCCACTACCACCGATGGCGGAGATCGAAAGAGACGCTGCGGAGGCAATTGCCTTAGAGAAGGAGAAGAACAAAGTCACAGCAGAGCCTGAGCCCAAACTCTCGTCGTTAGTACGCGACGAGCCTAGTAAAGGGCTGCTGCCACTGCCATTTGCCATATCGACGCCGAAGTCTCTTAGGCCACTATCACCGGCCGAACCAAGACCGGCAACAGCTTCTACGAGGAGAATGTCTTTTGTCAGCATAGATCCGAAGCGCAATCTTAAATACGGTGTTGGTAAATACGCCGCAGTTGAATTATCACCCCAGCCCAGCGAGGATCCTAATGATCCACTGGTATGAACCTAAGCTCTTGCCGGATGACATTGAGTTGTGTGCTAATCGGGGATTTAGAACTGGCCATTATGGAAGAAAAACCTCAATCTTCTCGCGTTGCTGTCTGTGGTGGCTGTGGTTGGCGCAATGAAGACTGCGCTCGTCACTGTTCATAGCGTCATCGCGGTTCAGGAAGGCGTCAACTATACATCAGCAGTCGCCCTGACGGCTGTGCCATTGATAATTTCGGCTCTATCAGGAATGACAAGCACGATAATAGCAAGGATATGGGGCAAACGGCCTGTTTACTTAGTTTCGATGGTGCTGATGTTTATTGGCTCTGCATGGAACATTAATACGAGAGGGAGTTTCGCGCAGAATATGGCCGCCAGAATATTCCAGGGGTTGGGTTGGGGCGCCTTCGATACCCTGGTACTTGGGTCGATCTTGGACACTTTCTTCGTAGGATCCCCTTTTTACCCGGGCCTATGCTATCGCGCACGCATCTTAACTGACATTCCTCCAGGAACATGAGCGGCAGACTAAGATCCTGCTATACCATACCGTTTCGGTTGGCACGACATGGGGCTCACCAGTGATTGGTGGTGCCGTCTCAATGGGTGGCCGGGGTTTCCAAACACAGTTCGAGATTTTTACCACCTTTCTAGTAGTATTAATGCCGTTGATCATTTATGGCGCCCCTGAGACGACGTATACGCGCTCAAGCTTCGATGCGAACGACATGTTCCCGATGCTGACTCGGTCCCAAGCGAGGCTACCAACGATCGCATTCACAAAGGATGCGGTGCTACGATACCTCCGGAATGTGAAGTTCTCTCCTTACAAGGTGATGATCGTGGACCGAGCACTCCTCATGCAAGCGCCCAGGGCAGCGGTTGCGCCGTCGATAATACTGCTTTTCGTCGTGACTCTGCTTCCCCACGTTATCCTCTGGAGCTTAACAAGTTCTCTCTCGATGCTCTTTGCGCCGTCGCCTTTCCGACTGGAGGAATCTTCCGTCGGCTTGATCTTCTTCGCACCGTTTCTGCTCGGAACCGCCGCCGTGGTCGGCCTGCCCTTGTTTCTCCATCAGAAACGCTTCTCCCGCACCATCCACCTAGTGACGCTCGCCGTAGGCGCCACCTTCGCGTCGATCGGCATGCTCAGCTTCGGGCTGTACATCGTGGGCTCGGCACAGCGGCCCGGGCAAGGCGACAGCGTAGTGATATGGAACTTGGCGTTCACGCACAACAGCATCAGCTTCCCCGTCATCTCATTCCTGCTCGGGCTACTGGCCCTCGGGTCCGCGGTCCTAGACAGCACGGATCCAGCCCGTGGTACAGCAGTCGACGGCCTTCACGTCCGCAAACNTGAACATCGCGCTGCGGAACATAGCCGACATGAAGGCGGGCTTGACGTGTCTGCGCAACCTCATCGCCGGTGCCTTTGTTCTCGGCATCCCGACTGTCGTGAGGTCGTGGGACGGCCTCAGGGGCTCTGCGATCGCCACGGGCGTCGTGCAGATCTTCATCACGGCTGTTGTCGCTGCGGTATACTTCGACCTCAGCGAGAATGTAAGACAGTTAGATGGTGTAGTAATGGGGCTTGTGGACTTGTCTAGTCTGAAGCAGCGGGGGAGCTTCTTTGATTCAGATTAATAGGACTGCCCGACCGTTCGTTCTTGATAGCATTCGTGTCGCTCGCTTACTTAGATAACCATTCACTACTTACTCAGTAATGCGAATTTTTCATTTCAAAGATACCTCATTTCAAAACTGACACATTCATTCATTCATTAGCGTCCTGTGATTGTTCGTTATACGACGTAATTTCGACGCTCCCTGGATATGGCTAACCTATCCGAAGCCCGAATAAAGCCCCGGCGAAGTAAGTAGAAAACACGTGTGCATGGCATTCTAGGACAAACTTTTTGCCATCTATGCTGTCGCTTGACTGAGAGCTTAACCTATTAATAGCCCATTTTGATGCAGCCCTTCAATCGTAATTGCTACTCAGGCTAGGGCTTGATTGTCCTATCATTCTATAATATACACCACTAATAAAAAAGCCACATATGTAATCTAAGCAATGATAGTAGTATATCGACCGGTAAAGCTTTTTTCTTGTCCAGTGGGCAAGAAAAGAGCAGGGCGATATCTAGTGTATTGACACTTCTCAATACCTATACCTAGCTGCATATAGAAACTGCGACGGGATGGATTCTTTACGCCTTTGTGTGGCCATGGCGAGTATAGCATTGGTGGACGCCGATACCTTGGGTAAGTAAGTAGGCGCTCATAACGGGCGAGAACATACTCACCGTCTGAGGTCAGCCTTTCCTTTTGCACACTGTAGCTTCCCTTATAGATATTCTATCTTGGATCATAATGCAACTCGCCGCATGGTGCTTGCCATCTGCCTCATGGCGTCTCTCACCATCTTTTGGTTTTCTCGGACTCCTTGAGGGTATACAGGAGTCTAGTACAACTACAATCATCAGACTTGACTTATCTTTGTTATACTTTTATCTCGTCTAACCGTTACCCATCGTATATACTTACGTATAGACAAGAACGGAGATCTCCTCTTCCCTCGAAACCGGCTGTGCGTCTGTCATATTGCGGCCCATCTTCGTTGATCTACTCCCAAACAAGATGCTGCCGGATCCCCAGTTAGTTCCCTGGAGTCATTATTTTCCCCTTTTGGCATATTTTCGGCCTCATTGCTCCTGCATGCTCCCGAAACATGAGTAGAAATCTTACTCCTTTCGGTAATTACTAACTCCAGCGTGTAAACAGAGCTAGTAGCATATTGTTTCGCCTCCCAACGGAGCTCCGACTCGAAGTGTATCGCTTTACGTTCTTGAGCGTTAGACTTACCTTTTCCAAGGAGTGGGACTGGCATCACAGTCGCTTTGTGCTCGTCCTTCCCGCACGCAACACCCTCGCTTTGCGAAGAAGCTGCCAACGGGTGAATGAGGAGATTGGAAATACCTGGCTGCGATATGTCCTTTTCAGCTTCGGAAGCCGGACTATGATGTTCAACCTGTTGATCGTCCATTGGCCGCGCTCCGTTATCTCCCAAATACGGCATTTGCGCGTCTATGATATGGCCGTCAGAGACACTTCACGTGAGCATGCTTAGTTAGCTGGTGTTGCCCTCAAAGAAATGCTCCAAGTCCCAGGCCTAAAGTTAGATCGACTGACAGTGATTGGGCACCCTTCCCCTGACCCCTATGCTACGATTAGCTCCCTTATATCTGAGGGCAACGGGTGGAAGGAATTATTTTACATCTGTAAAGTTTCTACGATGCTTATGCCGCAACCGACAGGGGCAGGCAGGGGCCTGCGAATTCACTGGCAACGAATGTTGGAACAACGCGATGGCGAGGCTACTAAGCCTTCAGTCACTCTGTACCGGGCGGACCCTGCACCACACAGAGGACATGTTCGCCCAACATGGTACGTGGTCCCTACGAGTTCTAGACTTTTGATTAAACAACATCATTTCCTCGTACAACACCAAGCGTAAACCCATCGATACTATTTAAGAAATTTCATCCCTATATTCTCACTAGTCAGAATGACCGATGCCCAGGCTTCCGAGCACTAACTATGTTCTAGGAGAAGGGTGGTTCCAGGTCAGGAACACGAAAACGATCAACTCCTCATTGTTGTGAAGAGAGGCACTGGCGTCGACTACGAACAGCGACTTACACCTGTTCAGTGGGGCCCGGGAGACATGCCGTTCAAGCATGATGCTTATGTTCACCGAGGCGAGTACGACTGGCACCTCCTGGATCGTGCGGTTCCCTAATCTCTCTCGCGGGCCACCGTGCCGCTCGATGTCTCGGTGGATACCTGGTCACAATGCTGCGGGTTTCGAAGTGGGTTTTTGCTATTAGAAGGACGTCAAGGGCACTACTGATGGGAGCTCGGGGGGTAGCCAGGCTAAATCCAAGCAGCCCCTTCTGAAAGTTGCTGTGCAATATAGGGAGACGACAGAGGTGCTAGAGGTGTAACCTGGTTCACGTGTGGACGAATATGTACGAGGAATAATTATCATAGGCATGCATGGAAGCTGGGGCGCAATTGTCGTGGGGAGAGAGTTGGCGGATTGTGTGGATTGCCCACTCACCGACTCTGCGCCGTAGGTAGTTGGAAGGTCAGCAGTCGCCTCATAAAACTTACACCCCTTTCCCATAATATTAAGTAGTGGAAATAAATGATGCCGTTGACACTACTTGAAGCACAGCTGAGTTTCTAGCCCTAAGAGATGCGTAGGAGTTTGTTTGACGGCCAGCGATGAGGCAAGAAAAGCCACGATGGCAGGGAGAATTGGCCAGGCGCCAGGCCTATGTGTGTGTGTATGTATGTACATACGAATTAAGCAAAGCGAGATGAGAAGAGTGTGGAGATGGAACTAAAGTGCAGGGTTCCGAAAAGCTTAGCCAACACTATTTTCACTTAAAATTTCGGGTCCGTATACACACCTATGTACGCAGAATATTGTGGTACTGTCATCAACCGTCTACGACAATGGCGTATTTACAATGGAATCCTCGCGTATATCTCTTAGTCGAATTTTGTTGCGCTTGGATCTGCTCGTGATTGATGACACCAACGCCCCCAAACGTTTCTTTGTCCTACCATCTCCAGCTGAGGGACGTCTTGGCATGAACACGATGAACAAGGATGCCAAGAATAGTAACCGTGCCGCTGGGTAGCGGTGGACCTGGCGCCACCCATCCATGCTCAGCAGCATTTCCCCTTTGCCTAGATAGGTAATGCACTTCCAAGGCAGCGTTCACGATGCATCAGGGGGTGGTGGAAATTTGAGGAATCTAGGCACCAGGGTAGCTAATTAGGCGCGAAGTATATAATCGTCTTAAAAGGCCCCTTTGTCCAACACCCTCGTGTCTGACAGAACCCAAAGTTATTTCTCGAGTAGCTACCTTTTGCTTCCATTCGTTTGGCCCCCTTACGTTAATTCCACCTACCTACCTAATTTTTGATTTGCAGAGGTCGTTGCAATTCCGTTCCTTACGCTCGTTACGAATAATTAACATATCCCACCAACCCAAAATCCATCACCATGTTTTCGAAGGCCCTCCTTGCAGCAACCGTCAGTAAGTATTTCTCGGGGCTATTTCAATACTAGGTTTGGGGCAGTTTGTAGAGCGTTAGGCTTTTCTTCAATCGTAGTTACGCCTAGAAACTTTTTGATTCTCATAGATCATGCTCAAAAAGACGGGGGCGATAATTAACTCCCGAGCGTGTTTCTTAGTCGGCGCC
>JAPUUL010000066.1:0-32574 GCA_029590625.1 Lasiodiplodia mahajangana
GGGGTCGATAACGGCTGCATTGCTTGCCTGGACGACCCGGCCTGGTAAGCGTTTGTCTAGAGAGGCGGGAGCGCCGAGTGATATGCTAATAAAAGCAAGAGCGACAGTAAAGAGTACGGACAGCATGATGTCTATGGCAACTGTAAACGAAGTGATCTTTGAATGGCCATAATGCGAGCTGACGTCGATATCGGCAGAACTAGCATCATCATCAGCCTTATATAGCGAGCCCGGTTTCTTCCCGGCACCTCTGATACGTCGAGCCTTGGTGTCGTGCCACGGTGCCGTGCCATAGTGATGCTGACGCTGTTCGCATTCTGTGACCATTCATGTCTTTCCACGGCCGACATGGCCAAGGTCGAGGGGCTAAATGTTAGACAAACGCGCAACAGGATGGAACAACCTCGACGTGTCTGTCATGATGTATCTATCTATTCGCGGGCTTCGGCTGATGCTTCTACATCGCACGGCAGAACGTGATCCTAGAATGCAACCAGGCACCCGTAAGCATAAGGCTGGGTAGGCCCGTTTAGCGCCATAAGCTACCGATTGAAGAAGGTCGATTTCGTGACGGAAATACGTAATTCGTCGAAGCGCATCAGGCCCCTGGATCACCGGATACGTATCATGACCTCACTGCGCGTTACGTCGTGACAACCAACGACGTGCGGCCAGTTGTCACCACTCAGATTCAGTGTTTCCCGGCACCTTGCAATGGCCAAGCCCATGCATAACCTTGTAGCAGAAATGGTCACATCTAGCGAGCGCCTTGCTTGGCTCAGTTGGTGCCGAAGGTCATTGGAGCCGACGAGGGCCGTCTGACCAGAGTTGTCGCCAGCATTTTGTAGGCCGGTTTCCGGGTTGGCGGCATCTTGGCCGGAATAGGCAACTGGTGATTAATATTATTCTCGAATGTCTTAGGTCGATTTAGTTAATTTGATCATGAACTTTGCAGCAAACCTGCTTACCAACGAATGACTGCGATGTGGGATAGCGTAGCTTTCAGAGTGGAAACCAGAGGCTATAATACCACCCACTATATTAAACGTGAATACATAAATACAAGTACAGCATACCTACATACCTCTCGGTTCAAGCATCATCTCGCGCCCGTATTAAACCGAGCAATACCACCGTAACTTGACATACATTTTCCCAATCGAATATGATCATCTCTTTCTATTCCATGTCTACGTTTCCGTGGTTGGCGCTGATTGAAGTTTGATTCTACTACTAACAAGTCTACAGTTAGAAGTATTCTGTCTTGGGGCACCAAGGTTCTAGAAATGCTAACATTAAGTTTGGAGATAGAACTCTTAAAAGAAGGACAAAATCAAGATTGAAGCCACAGGTTGAAGCCACACACAATGCCAACCGGCAACAGTGGCTATGTTGGGTGGCTCGGTAGGAGGCGTCAAAATGAGAGTTCACGTCAATTCTAGGCTTGGGACATTATTCAATTTCAGCTCATAGTGCTATTCTTAAGTTGGGTTAGTTCAACCTGAAGAATCACAGGGTCAAGATGCCTAGTGCAGTTGGGTACTACCGCCTAGACCAGTAGGCCTTCCATGCAGCCACCCATGACTTTCGTATAATTCACCAATCCTATACACGTCAAACGCGTACATGAGTCGGTATGGTATGTTTCTACATCTAACAGAACTTCTAGTAGTCGCGCCTGTACATTGGATAATACAGCAATGTCTTTGACGCTTCGTCCTAGAGATGGGATGCTTCAGTATGTGCAAGTGACTAAATCTGAGAGTCTCGAGCAGCATTATATAATAGGTAAATAATAGCACGTAGATGTAGAGTTAATAGAATATGTTAACTACTATCGATTAAGAAAACTAGGTAGATATGGAGCGAGCCACACACGCCCTGCTGAGAGGAAAAATATGTGTAGATATCCTACTTGCTAGTTACCGAGTAGTTTCGGCCCCCAAAACATGCACCCAGCAGAAGCCCTTTAATATACAAGGTTGCTTATCTAGTGTAGCTTTAGTCTATCTTACACCCTTACAGACAAGGGATTATTAGCTAATGGCATCTCATTCCGACAATCCTCTTGGGCGCCTCTCGGGTGCTAGCTGGGCTAGTGTTTCTTGGCATAATCTATTATTAAGTCAAGGTGTTTATGCTGCGAGAGATTTACACTTGGTAAAGTTTATAAGAAATCATGGGGCTGTCAAGGGGATTCGCTCGAAACTCGCGAGTGGTATGCTCATCGATAAAAAAAATGAAAGCTAGACATGTTCGAGGCTTTAAGGGCATTAGGGACCGAAATACACTCGTTATTTATCCAACCACGTCAACCACCTAGGTGATTATACTTGTGCGCCAACAATACTCTACCTATAGTAGAATTTTCAATCTGATTAGCCACTATGGACTTGAGCTACCATGGCGACTATGAGCATTTTCGCGGAACCTCTACCCCAAAGACAGACAATCGGGGCATATACGAGATGGTGACACCGGCCGACAATCCCCACACCGATCCCCTCATTGTTGTCCAATCGAAAGAGTCCGCATCATGGGGATGGGAAATATTCACCCTCGTGATGAGTGCTGTCTTATTCGGCGCTCAGGTGGGCATCCTATTGTGGGTGAAGGACAAGCCATATTATCAGACTTGGGGAGTACCTTATCTATCCCTCAACGCAGCAATTGCCATCCTCACTACCGCTTGTAAAGCAAGTCAGTTGCACGCGGTCAGTGAGGCCCTCGGCCAGGTGAAATGGATCAACTTCAAGACGGCACCACGTCGTCTCAAACAGTTCGAGTTGTACGACGCTACAAGTCGAGGGCCCGGGGGAGCAGCTCTATTTGTGTCGACAGTGAGGTGGAATCTGGCTACCCTGGGCGCGTTTGTCGTCATACTTGCTCTAGTAGCCGACCCTTTCACGCAACAGGTTATTGAACTCGTAGCTCGGAATGTCACCACACCAGACAACACCGCACTTTTTGGCTTTGCGCAGGGATATAATACAAACCCGCTTCAGACTGCTCTAAATGGAGTTGCCCAACCGGACAGTTAGTTCCCCAGATTGAGTACCTCGTTTGGTTTCTTAAACTAATCGTCGCGGATAGTTGCATCTAGGGATCCCGGTATCCAGGGTGCCATCCTAAGGGGCATCTACAACATTAAATCACCGGATGAATTTCAATGTGGTGGTGCCTGTAGCTGGAACGGCACGTACAAGTCGCTTGGCGTTTCAAGCACCTGCAACGACATCAAAGAGACAGTAGAAGCAACCAAGGTCTGCTCTAAATCAGAAAACGGTGTGACTACGTTCTGTAATTATACGACGCCGGGAGATGTCCATTTTTCGACGGAATACGTTCGGACGGACTCGGCTACAGCGCTCCTAGTTGCCGTAAATGATACGTTGCTGACCAGACTGTCCCCTACGCCGGCCCCTCGTGTCCCGGCAGAATTCCTCCAAGTCGCCGTATTCCAGTCAAATAGCGGCGAGAAGTCTTCATTCAACGACGAGGGTATCATAGCAGACAATATCACGGAATGCACACTCTCACTATCATTGCACGAGTACTCAAATATTCAATCGAACGGTTCTCAGCTCCTTTTCGACCACGTATCCAGAAAGCTAGAGCCCGGGTGGCAATACTATAATAGCTCTATAAGCGACAATCCCCGGAACATTACATTCAACCAATCTGACAGTGGGCCGATAGACCCTCCCTTCATCGTCAATGGATATGACTGGGCTAGCGCGGTTCTATTTTTCGAATCTACCGCCTTTATATCTCATATCATTTCCGGGAATGCTATCAAAGGAAAGGATACAGACCGGATAGGGACTGGAACGGCATTCCTGAACACCGACGTACCAACAGTGTTCAGTGCTCTCGCTCAGTCTATGACGGACTACCTACGATCTCTCAGCAAGGGTCCAAATATAGAAACTGCGCAAGGTGCACGTGTCGAGTCTGTCGTTTTTGTGCATATTCGTCTAGAATGGCTGATACTGCCACTAGTACAAGAGTTAGGCGCCATACTGTTTGTCATCTGGGTTATTATCTACAACAAGCACCACAGTGTACCGGGATGGAAGTCGTCCGCATTGGCCGCTCTGGCACATAATATCCACCACCATAACTCACTAGTAACTAATTTTAGAGGTCCGAAGGAGATCGAAAAATACGCCGAGAATGTTGACGCTCGGTTGAGATAGTTTTTCATTATATATCATCTCGGTTCGCATGACTCTTAGATCGTTTCTAATATCCAGGTGCTTCGGGGTGTCGTAATAAGGTTACGGCCAGTTAGAATATGTAGCCGCGCCATTCAATGAACCTAAAGTAAGACGTTAATCGAATGTATCTCCGGTAGTAGGAGTGCCCCTTATATATGACCACTTCTCGTGTTTAGTTATGTGTTCGTAAGCCGAGTTTTGAGCTGAAGATGACATGCCCCTATAGATGTCTACCGCAGCGTATATAGTGTCCAAGGTGATTTATCAAGCGAAAAGTATACTAAGATAACAAACTATAGCAGCATTCCCCTAAGTTCGGGATCTCGGAAGGTTAAAGCGCACAGTATAACCGAAAATTTTTCATAGAGTCTGTCATGATGTATCAAGTATTTATTAGTAGAGTAGGGCGTGTATATATACGGCATGGTAGGGAACTTAACATCTCATCTTCATAGCAATTTTTTAAAAAAAAAGTGTAGTAGAATGGTTCAAACACCGTATCCGTAAAGGGAACCTAGAGGGCAAGCCCCGGTGCGAATAGAAAGGCTTACCAACAGCTATGTGCCGTTTAGGGTTTAATAGTAGATTCATTACTCTGAAACTTTGCAGATTCTTAAGGGATGTGACCCAAGTCATCCTCTCGGTCCCACTACTAGATAGCGCCTACGTATTAAAATCCGGCCTAGAGGTTTCAAAACATCACCTGACACTTCACAATTTATAGCTACTTAACTATACTTCTTAGTGGAACCATAGTAGGCTGTTCGGTTAAGGCAATAAGCGCGCATTACGCCGTGTGTCCTAACTTGTCATTTCAGGTAGAGGTAAGGACCTTAAGCAGAACTAACTCTCCAAGCCATATGATTAATGCCTATGAGCCCCGAACCGAACTCTAATTTTGGCTTACTTTAGTCATTCTCGTTAGGGATTTCGTCTTATCTGTCGTCACATTACCTATATATCTCCCCACAGATGCTAAGTATCTGGTACTAATCGTTCTCAACCTTATTCCTATTCCACATGCATGCAAAAACTATATCTAAAACAGTTCGATAGATATTTACTTAAGCTTTTAGCCTTTGGTAGATTGTCCCTCAGAGTTCAGCCATATTTAGTCCTAAACTTCCCGCTGAGTTTCATATAAAGAAGTTGTATTCAGAATTCGATATAGGGGTTGTTTATATAACCCATGTCGTTATCTAGTCATTGGATTTCAATTTGTCCTATCTGTCACTTGGTGGAAATGTTATCCAAGTAGTAGAGGGCCCCCAACGCCCCAACCGTTGACTAGTGTTTTATTGAGTCGCCATTAAACTAATTAAGCGGCTTCCTAAGCGATGACGGCTATTCGATCAAAGTCCGGAGCCCAGCCAGTCCCGGCACCCGATATCGTAATAGAGTTCGGACCCGCGGTGTTGAAGCCAGAGAGCTCTACACTGTAACCCGCGTAGATATCCGTAGCCCAATTGTAGCCGCTGAGAGGGAAACTGACGACTTTAGCGGCGTTTCCATTCACGCTAATTGATGCCAGACGTTCGTTGCTCCCTGATCCAGTGTACGCAACCTCGCAGTTAATATAGTCAAACTTGACAGTCTGATTTGCTCGTGACGTGCGGATGTTGGATAGTACCACGCTTCCATTTGAAGAACCCCCGAGATTACCCACTTTACTAGACGAGGTGCAACCGGCACAAGATTGGATATTGGCACCAGATGCCAACGATCCAGTAGAAACAGAGATGTAGCTATATCCTACTCCCGAATCTGATGTGCGCTGGATATTGGAAAGACGAAGAGCAATAGAGCCGTGGCTATTGGCCTGCTTAGAATAACTACTAGCGCCCTTACTAGTCGTGGAGGTCCAAAGATCTTTGGCATCGGCGGACTTGATTCCTAAGTCGGAAAATTGTAGACTCAAAGTCCGGCGGGTGTTGCTAAGGTCTACCACGAGAACAGCAACGTCTCCATTTCCGAGGTCTCCGGCCCACAGATCCCGATCCGCGGACCAACGCTGAACAAGCTCAATCGGCTTGACGGCTGGGTCCTGGTTGATAGCAATAAGATCTTCGTTTTGGAGGACGGCGACGAGTTCGTTTGACAGAGCAGAAACATTTGTCGATATCATGAGGGCGGATTTCAGCATGGCCCAGAACGCAAAATGAGTTGCTTGCTCGTCGAAAGTCATACCGCTGTTGCCGACCTCCAGCAGGTCGGCATCAGCAATATTCCCGGGCCCTATAATTCCCGATTTGGCTATGTGAACAGCTTGGTTGTAGATACGATATACGTTCGCCCAGCCGGTAGCGATGTCGTCTGATAGCCGAAACGATGTCGAGAGGCCTTTCGTCCATTGAGAGGGCCCTTCGAGGCCACTAGACGTGGAATACGGAACACCCCATTGGCAGACTAACATTCCTGCAATGCCAACTCGCTGGAGCTGCTCCCACATGGCCGTGAAACGCGTCACGAAATCGGTCCTCGACGCCTTGGGGGCATTCTGGGATGATGACGGTCCGTCGGCATAACAATTGTCATCTATAACTCCGGTCAGTGTTGATGGGTTGATTAAAAAGAGGCAGATATACTGTACATTTGAGATATTCAGTGTTCAGTGATTTAAAAAGGTCCGCGTCGGCAGCTTCATTGCCAAGAGAGCCTGCAACAGGACTGGGCACTTGAGTATCGCACATTCGAACTCCAGCATCTGAATACATGGACCACTTCATCCCCTTTGACCTCACAAGGTTGCTGAGTGGCGACAGCCCGTTTGGAAACCTATCGAAATCGATTTTGAGCGCCCCGGTTGTGGTGTTTCGCTGTCCATCTCTCGTAGCCCAGCCGCAATCGACCTGGAAAAACTTGTAACCAGCATCTACAAATCCTCGGCTTGCTAAGGAATTAATGGCTTCCGTGATACTAGCCTCGTTGGGGCTACATGCCAATTGGTTGTAGGAATTCCATCCCATGACCGGCGTTGACTGAAATCGTTGAGCCGCTGCCAAATAGGCGCTGCCGCCAAGGACAATGAGGGCATAGTCTAGGATCCCCATATTTCAGACACGCGACGAATGATTATGGCCCCAGAGACAAATTTTTCTGGCGCTCGCTTGGTGGCATTTGCCTATTTTTATATTGAGAATATTCCCGGTCTTGACGTTTGTTGGCGCGGATTAGAGACGTATGTTATCATTGAGCGCCAGTATCAATACGGCAGCTATGAGCATCCGTTGCCAGGGGTCCGTGCCAAGGCCATCTTTTCTCCCCGTGGGGAAATGGGTCTTGGCTAGGGGGATGGGGAGACGATAGCTCTGGTTAATAGCGTGTTCCCCCTAGAGGTTATTATAAGGTGGGGGAGGATTGGGCTGCACTGAGAGACTTCAATCTACATCATTGATGGAAGAACAGGTTAACAAGTTCCCGTACTCCGCACCATGAACCTTCTTGAAATGGATGCGCTGGAGCGGTGATTGGAGCGCATCTATTGTGGATATCATAAACTTGGCTTAGTATAATAATAGCCGTCATATGAGCTATTGGCTTGGGGAGGCGCCCGATTGCGCCTAGAGCACCAGATGGCGGAGAGCAATTTCTAGTCTATATTGATGTGTAGGTACATTCCGTAGACGTATTGAAGATCTTATGATAAAGAGAAAAAGCGACCCTCTGTTAACAGCTTCAGAACTTCCATAACTAGAACTATCTCACCCCCCAAGGCGAAGACACTTCCCAGAGTAGAGAACATTTCTTGCAAATAGCCGAAATTGTACTTTGATTACTTGGGCCGGTCGCGGAACAACACTTATTCGTCACGTCCTATATCTTGGCTCAGATAGAATCCTTTTTTGGTTGTTTGTACAGCTAAACTGTAGATTGACGGATGTTGAGTGTTGAGAAGGGGAAAAGAGGAGTGTAGACGAAGCTAGCAGGATAAGTCGGATATTCTGGAGGTCCGAATTTTGGAATCGAGGAGCCAATGCCAATACGGAGCACCGACGCTGGTTGAGATACTGTTGAGTGCGGCAAAGTTGGGTTGGCGAGAAGTAGGTAAACTGTGGTTTCGTAGAATCTTCCAGTGAAGTAGGCGTCGCCGAGAAGTGATCTTATGGATGGGCAGGCCGGTCTTTCATCTCAGAGTAGAGGTCTTCTAGGCGGTCCTGCATCTGCTGCATTTGTTCCAACTGAGCTTGCAGTAACTCTAGCATTCTATCAAACAGGAACATTATCGTAGATAATAGCTCCCAGTCCCCTCTATCAAAAGCACGCAAAGCCATGGCTTATGTCTCAGGCTAATCTAAGCTTGCAAACAGAGGTGTTAGCAGAAACCCAAGATGTTACGGATTACGTAGCCAGAAAAAACAGGGAGTATAGACGAGAGGGAAAAAAGCTTCACTTACTCGTAGCCAGCCGACAGATCTAGTATAAGCTAACCTAGAGTCCAGAGGCCAGTTGGAGACGGCAAGGATATATCAACAGCCTACCAGGGATAAAAAGGATGAGGGCCCTTTAATGGGCGATGAGCGGATCGGGGATAGAGAAAGTAAGTTACCAAAATGAGTTGGCAGTGGCTAAAAGGATGTGGGAAGACAGAATGTTTAAAAGAAAGGAACCGAGCGTCAGAAGCGGATATCGGAATTTGGAAATAGGGTTTCATGGCGAGCGGAGTCTCATAGAATGGGTGCTCGTGTGCAAAGTCTGAGGCAAAGGTATGCACTTTAGTCCGCGTGAGTTTCTTGTTGATAGAGTTTTTAGGTGGCCCGCACAGAAGCTCATCCGGTTCCTTATGAATAAGTACCCACGAGGCGAGAAGGTATCAAAGCTTCTATGCACATGGATGACCGTTAAACAATAATATTAAAACACATCCAAAACAATTATTATATGACAATATGGACCATATCGTAACACTTTCAATAAAAAAACAGCTATTATCCGTAGCTTTCGCTTACGGCATTCGATAATTAGACGTGCACCCTCAAGGCATTTTGAGACTGGCTGATGGAATCTTTCTGGGGTGGGGTTTATAAGGTTTCATTGAGTTCTGTGGTGTGCCTGCTTTCACATGCGCTTATTCACGTATAAATATACCCATTATCCGCCGTTGCTGAGACCCCTAGTACTTAAATCTTACCCTCTCCTTGAAGTCTATCACAGAACTAAGGCCGGGAGAAGCCACGGGCCTCAGCCTGGCCTGTATGAGCCTACAGGACCAGTATATCCTACGCAAATAGGACTGCCTCTCTACGTAATAACACTAAGCCAACGTTAGTATCGCCATCGGCACAAACTATAACACAATCGCGGTGGCCAGATAAATCATTTTCTACATAATTACCTCCAACAACAACAAGAAGGGCGAAAGGTAAGTGACTGAGTCACAGTGAGGCGATTTAAACAGCTAAGATATTTGGCGATGCTGATATAGTCAGAATAGAAACCAAGACATCCTTCTAACTTCAAAAACCAAATATGGAGTCGAGTTCCTACCCCAAGTTCCTTAGCGAGATCTTAGCATCTGGGGACTACGTCGATTTGACTATTGTCTGCCGGGGCCATAAGCTACCTGCACATAAATTGGTTGTCTGCGGGCAATCTCCAGTATTGGCTGCCGCTATTCTGAATAATTACGAGGCATGTTGATTAGGATTCTCCTGCATGTTCGGATTATATACTCATACGTGTGGTAGGAGGCGCAAACGGACACCCTCGAAGTCGATTCCGACCCGGGAACGTGCGAGTTGATGATCGAGTTCCTGTACAGTGGCCGCTATGTCATTCCTCCACAGGAGGATGAAGCGCTTGATCGGCTCGAGCAACACCTAAAAATCAGCGCCATCGCGGAATCCTACGACATCCCTGCCCTCCATCAATTTGCCGTGGAAAGTATCCAAAGCGAGCTAGAGTCGAATTGGTCTCCCGACCTGTTTACGGAATTCCTAGAAACAACGCTCAATGAAAACTGTCATGCTGAAATTTGCAAAATGGCAGCTGAGATGACTTTGAACCGTATACAAGAGCTTAGCATGTATACTGCATTTTTCAAACTGGCATTTCCGAAAGAATTCACAATCGCACTTTTACGATCCACCGCTACCGGCCCATACAGAGGATATAACTACATGGGCAACATTTGTAAAGTCATAAGCGCAACTAGCTGGGATGGTCCTGTTCCCCGGCTGGACTAGCGTTCTATTCTTTCTTTCCAGTTCCTAATTCGCAACTAGTTTTTCTTCGTTTTGGTTACATTTCGACCTGCACGCCGGTACACCTTGCGCAGCTCTACTTTTCACACCAAAGTCGTTATTCTACTCGGACTGGAGGCCAAAAAAAAAAAGAAAAAGAAAACGCGCACGGCTAAATCAGAGAATTATATCCGAGCTGTTAAGCTAAATCTAAGCCCTAAGCAGGCGTTCCTGTATCTTTGGTAGCAAATTACTCATAGGCGGAGTTTGATGGGAAACCTGACTACCAACTACTCAAGATTATCTCGTGATAGTTCCAAAGATCTACCCTATTGAGTACTACTACTTAATTGAGAATCCCAGATTAGATAAATGAAGGATTCAACTATCACAAATGATCTAGCCCAAGAAGCGAAAGAGTAGTTTTGGGGTGTACTAATGATTTATAGATCTAAATACCAAGCACGGCCGGATTTCTTAGGAAGGGTCTAAATCAGACTATTCCTCAAGAGCAATCTATATATCATATTGAAGTTCCCATCCACTCATCTTTGTATATAGAATATAGGTTCGTATCGCTCCCGGATCACCCCCAACCGCCCCCGTCCGATCGCTCCCGATTTCGACTAGGTATTGGTGTTAACCCGCTTCCTACTCTTATCCACGACTCCTATACTGGCCATCTCACACGAGCAATCACCTCAAACCCTCGCACCTGTGCAACCAGTTGTGTACAACAGCAGAGGCTGGGCGGGCGGGGGACACTGGCACGGACACGGACACGGGGTGATGGATATGTAGTGTGTCGTGTGTCGTGTGTCGTGTTGTGCTGTTGGGCCGTGTGGGCTTCATTTTGAACGCGAACGCAAAACCCATTTTCCTAGCTGTTACCAACTACTACCTATAGGTACTGCCTAGCCTGGTATACGGTGCCGTGTGCTGCGGGTTGGCGTTACGCGTGGTCGGGGCAGATTGCCATCGGGCGAAGATTCTGGTTGAAGGCTCCCCTTACCCCTCCACTGCCGTGCATAATACCGCATACCGTGTCAGATGGACAACAGCAAAGTTCTATGTCCCCCGTGGGCTCGCGTTGCACGTCATGCAGCGGCCCGATTTTTCGTGCGTCCTCGAACCGTACGTCACCCGCCTAAGCCATCTTTGGGCGGCTCTTGGCTGGAAGAAATTGCTCCCGGCAATTCCCAGGATTCGGACTCGGTACCGCTGAGGTTAATTACCAGAAAATCTGCCCCTACCGTGTTAGTGAAATTGTGAGATGTGAGTTACCGGGATGTAGATTGAGGAACCTAGCTGCCAGAGCGAGGCTGCAACGGGCTTCTCGTTCGGGTAGACTAGTAACGGCAGGAAGCCTAAGGTCACAATTGGTACGTACTGCATCCATCTCTCAATAGATCAAGGTTTTTAACATAGGCGTCGGGGTAGGATTCAAGAACCGAGGTTCACTCGCCGCCGAGGGTCTCACATCTTGTGCGGCGCAAACAGCTTCCACGCTGAGTAACCTATACTCCATAATCCTTAAGCCCCCTTATCGATATTATCGATATCATAAATGGTAAGCCAAACTATGGTACTACAAGATCTTGAATGCTGGAGGTCCTGGAAGTGAAAATCAACGAGAAAGCACAGATAGAGAGGCCGTAGAACGGATATTCATTCGCCAACATTAGATCCGCTAATTGGCGACTCTAGGACTGTTCATATATCGTCGACCTAGGGGTTTCAGTGATGTACTAGCTTAGTATCATTGCGCGCGAGGCACCTATGCGACGGGATGGGGAATGAAAACGAGGTGGAAGGATGGAACGTAATCATTGTTATCAAGAACTGAGTATATTAATCACAAGCTATTAAAACCTAGTAGGATGAGGGGATAATCTATCTGGGGACTCTTCGGGTTAAACAATAGCAACATGACGGGGATATGAACTTAGATATCTCGTTTTACCACAAGTAAGGAGACCGACGGAATGTGCATATCTTGTCCAAAGCTCCCATAGTCGTAACTAACAATCTAAAGCTTGCAGAGAACGGTATTTCGCGGTCTGTATCTCATCACATCTGCTCCAATCGATACATGTATGTCAGTCTGACAATTCCACCATCACCATGCCAAGTAGGACGCAAACACAACTTTCCGTCCATACTCTCTAACCCCGCTCGCTGCGTTGCGCAGTTTTCATGGTACGCTGTGGCAAGCCATGCTGACACATCCCATACTTGTCCATTCTAACGCCTAGTTGTGTGCTAATACTTGTTACTCGGAGCTTACGCCAATATTACTTGTGGGTTTTGGTGTGACGTCCTTGCGACTAGTTCCGGTGATACAGGACAAGAGCGGTGTGGTGNTTTTTTCCCTCTTCTCACCGTTTTAGGCTAGATTTGCAGATAGGCAAAGCAACACAGGACACACGAATTATCGCACTTCTACCTAACCTAGCGCCCCGTATATTCCGTCTTCATCACCGTTACAAGTACGGAATCGTTAGCCAGGCGTGGCTAGGCTTGGGAATTGAAGGCCGGGTAAACAATTTGTGTGTGTATACAAGGCTAACGGGATTCGTTGAACGGCTTGCCGTAGGCTATGTCGGGTGTCGGGCATCATAGCCTCCTATGTCTCTCAGTAGACTGGCTGTTGTACAAAATGCATACTATCTTGGTGGGCTGTAATGTGTGCCTTCCTCTACAATACATTACGGTCATGATCTACACACACACGTACACATCAGGTATGCGATGATTCATATTATCGACTCTAGACGGCGTATTCTTTTCCAACTAGACCCAACCTTCGGGCCCCCATCAACATCTTCACATGCCGTGTAAATGACGATGTGCTTTGTAAAATGGAAATCGGCAATTAATTGGAAGGGCAATCATGATGGTTATAATTATATTTTCTCTTCACTCAGATTGCTGCGTTCGGGTTAGACAGAGGTTCGGTAAATAGCGGCGATAGCTTGCTCTTATGGGTATCAATAACATCTTGTATCCATGCTCTAGGAACTACGGTCTCCTGTACGCAATGCAAGGAATTGAGTCTTCAACCTATACGTGGTTCGTGGTACGGTAAAACATCTTTTAGGGAGCTATAGTCTAGCGGTGATCTTCATCTCTAGAGCACGTTCGTGAATAAATTGTAGGATTAAAAATCGTCATTGGTGGTGAGGTCAATTGTATGTAGCTCGGGATCTAATTCACTGTGTATCAAAGCAAGTGAGGCTTTTAATCCACCATCGAGTTCATCACCATGATACCGTAAGGACATTTCCAACACACGCCCGCTGACACCATCCCCTAATTTTGTTGAAAAGAAAAGTTATTTCATCAGTCATAATCAAGGGAAGAATGAGCCATATCTTTAGCTGGCCAAGTCTGCTAGTTAAGACTGGTCCATGTAATGAACAAAGTAAACCAATTCTGCTTCGATCATGAACATTAACCACCTAAGATGTCGTAATAGGGGGTGTTTTTCGGCTGGTTGAGTGTCTCGTTTAGCTCGGCGTTAACGTCGCAGAGAGTATTATCTCATCTCGAGGAATTAATGTCCATCGTGCGACGCATCAAATCATGAAGCATGTACACAGCCATGATTGGCATTTAATAACAATAGTAAGTCATCATTTTCGTCATCGTGTCTTCTGGTAGTAGGTGCGAAGGTGTCGATGGTCATTCGCAACAAGTACAAGAAATTTTGTAAAGAGATCGAAGGAGTGTGGGGTGTGGTCAAGAAAATGATACTCCGCCGTTGCTGGGCGAAGTATAAATGTACTTGGCCTGGGATTAGACCGCTAGGAACATGTCCCAGCCACGCCGGAACTAGGAATTGAAGGGCCCTGTTATCAGTACTAATACTATCGTCGTCGAGCGCCGCCTACAGTAGATGCTGGCCGATTCATTGCGTCGTAAACTGGTGGAGGGATTGCTCCTTCGACTAACGTTTTCCGACGCTTTATCTCCAAACTACTGCTTGGGGGCCGCTGGAGGTCGTCTTCATCGTCCCGTCCTCGCTTAAGAGGTCCTGGGACGCCATTTAATACTGGTGGAGGGGCATATCCATTCTGTAACGATGGATTTATATCTGTTTGTGAACCGTATACATCCGAAGCCGAAGTACCGTTTGGGCCTCCCCGATCGTTACTCATCACATTGTACAAGCTGCTGGATGAAGGTGGGACACGAGGTGGTGTGCTGTATCCAGTGGGCTGCCCATAATATGGTTGAGGTTGAGCAGTAGTTCGCGGAGTAGCGCGCCCAGAATGGGCTTGATGACCCGGAGATCCAGCTATGTCCGAAGATAAATGACCATGATCTCCTGACATAGGGGCAACAGGAGGGGCGTTGTAGTTATATGCAGTTCTGTTAGCATCATAGGCACCACTGTCGTGAGTGTATTCTGCTTCATGCTCTGCCTCGTCTTCACCGGTGGGGTGCGAAACAGTATCGCCATGTTGTATCATACCGTTTGGTGGTTTGACATCTGAACCCTCCCCTACCCCTGAGCCAACCGGTCGCCCTGAAGGCGGGCCCATTTCACTCTTCATGTAAGAATTTGTCTGGCCATATACGTTCCTATCAGGTGGACTATTGTGGGATGGGTATGGTGTCTGCTGCGCTGTGTGGTTGTAAACACCTCGAGAATTGTCATACGGTTGGGTGGCTTGAGGATATGACTGCATGCTATGTAATGAATTTCCGGGAGGAGTTGTAGCTGGAGTGGCGGGCATCGACCGGGCAGCATTGCTGAGACTCGTGTCGATAGACATTGTATTGGCGGCCTGGGTCCCATTCATGCCTTGTTGGCCCCAGTAATTCTCTGCTGCACCCATGCTTCCCATGACGCTCGAAGCACTAGTTGGTGGAGTAGGGAATGTATGGGCGCGGTCAAGGGATGGTCGTCCTGAACTACTGTGTGATGGTAAGGGCTGTGGGCCTGGTAAGCCCATATGGTGGTGATGCTGTTGGATTGAAGGTAGCACACCACCGGGGGGTGAAGGCCCCGGAGGCGGTCCAGGCCCATGACCGGGGGCGCCGCCATTACGCATTTGACTAACTTCTTGTTTGCGACGTTCGGCTGCGGCCATCACTTGGTTCGTTCGATTCTGGTTCGTCGGGTGGTACAGCAATGATCCTATATTGTGCACGAATAGCGGGTATAGTAATTCGGTGATCTTTTCCTTATTGGCGAAATCTAAAGCTCGCTCAAATGGTATCCTATGACAATGCCGTGAGAATTATTTCGTGAATTCATGGTAGGTACTAGCTTACCAGACGCCCTTCAGGTGCATGGGGCCTATCTTGACGACATGTCGAATCTTTTCACTTTTCAAAATGCCGTCTCGCCTCCCTCGGGTCATGCCAGCAACATTCAATAGTTTGGTACCATTAATCATGTGATTATCTGCAAAAATGTTAGCTTGCGAAAGGCGATAATCTCTCGGATTAATTCCAGTACCTTCACGACGAGCAACACAGATCCCTCTAGCCTCAACCTGGAAACAAAGACTCCCTTCATCTTCCCACAGAGTTGCTGTTACCCGGGGTTTCATCCCCGGTGGGGCAATCTGCCCAGTTGTATCGAAGCCCTGGTACTGATTCGACATCGGTGCTTGATTGGCAACGCCTGGTAATGGTAGGACATTAGCAGGGCCCATAGGAGCCGAAACAGCTGGTGGTGCCGTTTGCGGAGAAGTCAAGCCGTTGGGATAGCTGTATGGGTAAGGCGAAGCTGAATATTGCGGCCCTGGTTGTAGTAGGGTGGGCTGTTGCTGGTGTCCATACTGAGGCATTGCCCCTGAGGTCACGGTTTGGGGTGCCGGGGCTGGACCAGCAGACATGTGCGCGGTTTGGTAGTACATGTCTGGCTGCGGATTCATCGCTGAGTACTGATTGTATCCTCCAATGCCGTGGGGTGTTGCAGCTATTGCCGTCGATGTTGGAAGATTCGGCGAGGGTGTCTTTGGGCCGTTTGACGATGGCGCGGAGGTGAAGGACGATTGGGAATCACCGTTCGAGCTCACCGATGAAGCGATGGAGCTAACCCGGGGAGATGAGACGCTCGGAGAATACGCCGCCGGTGGCTGTGGCAAAGGAAGGGAAGGCAGCTTCTCACTTACATACGGTGGGCGCTGGGTAGCGATCGTACCGTAGTATGGAGCTATGTCAGACGTTCCCCGGGTTGGCGGATAGGATATCGGTGGTAAATCCAGTTTTGCGGCTTTTATAAGTCCAAGCTGAGACCTGGCTAAAGCCAGGATGGGTATCTGAGTAACAGAATAGTAAACGACACGACTTCTGGACTAACTTCAGTCCACGTCCGCTGAAAAAAAACCAAATTGAGCCTTAATGGGCTCCTGATCCTGTCTAACCTTCTTCAATGAAATAAGTAACCCGAAGAGTTCACTAGCGTCCGGACGTCAAGGTTCGAGATGATGCCGTAACGGTCACAAACGCGAGCCCCCTAGTAAAACGCAACAAAAACCTCTTATCAATAACGTCGTAGGCGGGTCGTAACAGGTCGTAAAGACTGTACCAATTCTTCCAATTGAGCGCAGAAAGGCAAATGTGCAAGAGGATTTGGCCACTGGTTGTTGCGGGTTCCCGGCCTGATGCTCTAGCTTCCGCTGGACCGCACTATTTCTCCCCCTCTCACCAGGAATCAGGGTCCTCCAAAGTGTGTTCGTATTGATGTCAGGGGTACAAGGAAAGACGTCGCTTCAATAGGCCGCGTAAATGAATCGTGAACGTTGCTTCGTTTGAAATGCTGATAACTCGCACAGTGCTAGGGAAGATATGTAACTGAACGATCGCTCATCAACACCAAGCTGATCTTAACTTCGAGACTGCAGTTTCGTAACCCTAATAGAGACTGTCAGCCACTCACTAGCCATAGGCGTCGAATTGTGCGAGGGGGAGATAATTAAGGTGTTGAGTTTGCGCGCAACTAAGCCGTCAGAGAATTATTCCCCATGGTCAACTACTAACCTTGTGTCTAANCCCTCAAGCAACCAGCAACCTAGAAAATTGGGGAGGTCGGGTCAGATGAAAGAGAGGCGGATAAGGGCGAGGGGTGGGGGGAGAGGGAGAGAAAGAGAGGAAGTCTGAGAGGAGACAAGACGAAGGAAGTCTCTCCAGGTCGGTGGTGAGGAGGCAGGAAGTCTGAAAAAGAAGAGGAGAAGAGAAGGAGGAGGTTGAGGTGGATAAGAGAGAGAGCGAACAGATCGGTTGGCTAACTGAGAAGGTGATAGGATAGGAAAGGGTGTAGGTACCTTTGGTACAGCTGTATGGAGGTACCTGGGCAGGCAGGTTGGTGGTGGTAGGTACAGCAGTATGAGAAAGCGAGATACTTGCCGTGCGGGCACAACAAGGTATAGCCCGCAGGTACTACCGTACTCAGCCCGGTATAGGAGGAAGGAACTTTTGCCCTTTAGGGGGACAAGTGCCATCCATAGCACCATCTATGGCATAGTAGGAGCGCTCAAGTAATAGAATCGCTGCACAGTACTGTACCTACACCACCTCCATCACCATCACCCGCGACCTGTACTTACCTACCTACCACACCACCAAACCAAGCCCTACCTAGGTAGGTAGGTAGGTAAGTAGGTGGTAGGTAGCTACCGTGGACATGTAGCTACCTACCCTTCATGGCACTTACCTACAACTGTTTTCCTATGTTTTCTTTATGGTGTCTGGGTATCGACTAAATTGTTATTGTAGGTGAGCATCTAGAACAGGTCTACCCAGCAGCGTCTGCCAGCGAAGATGGGAGGATAAGGGAGCCACCCAGCTCAGAGGGTGCTCTCCTCTGCTTTGCTGCTAGGTACTGTTCCTGCTATTGGGGCTCGCTATTGTCGAACAGGCCGGGGCAGCGTGGAAGCGGAGGATAAAGAAAGCATGGGTGGGATTTGATGAATTAGTGAAAAGAGTGGGTTTGGCAACCGACAATGGTAGCTAGGGTCTGCTAGGGTCCGCTAGGGTCCCTCGTTTCCAGTACTTCGCAGTACCGCTATACAGTACAATACACATGTACACACGGTATCTAGCGTACGGGTGGAGCGTGGTAAGATAGATTAGGCTAGCAACTCTGGAGCAGCAGACTGGAGGTTGGCGCGAGGTGGTACCTAGGTAGAGGTACTCAACCCACAGCAGGCTTTGCTAGAGGAGGGTCCCCTGTCCCTGAGCCCTGTCAATTGAGTTTAGTATAATGGCAGGGAGTGTAGACATGGTTGGTGGCAGGGTTTTCTCAGTCGTACCTACATACCTGAGTACTATCGCCTCTCAAGGGATTCAGCGTTGTACATTACCTAGACTAAAGCACAATCAACAAGGCTCCAGTGTGGCTCGTTTAGCGGCAGCGTGTAATTCAAGGGGTGCTTACAGGGGTCTGCTGAGGGTGTACCTCTATATAGATATCGTATAGTGTACAACAATATCCTTGATCATTCGATGACGGGATCTACGTCCTGTTTTTTTTCTTCCTTAAAAATCGGCAAAATAAAAGAAGAAATAATGTTGCCCGTATGTTGAGATATAATACGTACTGTGCATAATCAACATCGTTAAAAGACTAGTCCTCACAAACTGTCTGATTGGGTCATTCAGAACTTGGCCAACCGTTACGACCCGTGGCTTCAAGGTGTCTCGATATCATCGAGAGAATATCGCAGGATAAGCCGTGAGATTTGCCCGTTTGAAGTCCCGCTGATTAGCATGGCATGGTACCCTCGGAAACCAGGTATTAGACCTAACCACGGCAAGCTGGTCCGGAAGGTTTCGCCGTTCAAATTGGATTGGTATTTACTTGGCTTCCCGAATGAATTGTGGTGAGAGTCCGAGTGGTGTGTGGTGGTCGCTGCGATATACGTAGCGGATAGAGGGGATAAGATTTGGTGTCCAGTCGGGCATATTCCCGAACCATCTAACAAATACCTCCCGGAACCCGCTCGATTCGACAAGTACTCGATTACTTACACACTATTATCGATACGATAAAAGTAGCCGGGTATCGAGTCAGTCCGTCAGAACAGTAGCTGTCACTGGTGTAACATGGCCAATAAACGTCCAATTCTCTTTGTTTTGCTACTTTTTCATACCCTCGGCCTTGCTCATCTCCCTGCCCGGGAATTGGTTTGACGTAGTAGGTATTAGACACCAGCGTGCTACAGTTGGCCATTATCGGGGACCTGTGTTGTTTTGAGCGGCTTGTGACTTGTCTACATGTATCCCAGCTCTTCACAGGTACACGTATCTAGCTGTCTAGCCGTATAGGTAGACCAAGAGATGATTACTGTATTGGTATCTGGAGGGTGGAGATTGGAAAGGAAGATGGCCGCAGCCCGTGTGGCCTTGTGGATTCTTGTACGTACACTACCTAGGTATAGCGGCCCTAGGGTAGCTGGTAGGGTAGTCGGCAGGATGGAGTCAGTGTGTTGGGAGGTAGTCGGTCTCGGTCGGTCGGTCGGTCGGTCAGTTTCTTGTCGTCGTTGCTGGTTGACGCACAGTGCGGATGGTAAATAGCCCTCACTCTTTTTGTCGAGTGTCAACTTCTTCTCTTGTCAGATACTGTAAAAGCTCTGCATGATACACCGTCATCAGCGGAACGAAGGGAGGATGTTGTTCGGATGAGCGCGCGAATACGCGATGGCAATCCGCCAGCTAAAGGTAGAAGGGAGAGGACAAGGGAAGACGGGAAGGGAGCGAAAAGTAAAGCGGAGAGAGAAGCATAAGGGGCTACGATTATCAAGACAACTCAACAAATACAGCCTCTAGAATCAACTTTACGTTTGTATTATCATCATTATCGTGCCTATGCTGTTATGTGCTGTATTAAAATGTCTTTGGAATTCGAATCCATGCCAGAAACCCCCAACCTACTCGCTTGTCTTGCTTGTTCATTCCAGGCTTATTCGAACAGCTTCAGTGATTCACCAGAGGTAAGCGCGTTTGAACTATCAGAAGGTGCTTAAATGGGTATGTCCCGGCTAAAGCTACGAAGTCGATGACTTCTAGTCCACATAGTGCACCAGAACATGGACAACGTTTTTAGACGCAATCGTCCTCAGGTGGCTTCTCTTAGGTACTCACGTTATCGAAATCTACATACATGAGGAGGTTGATCGATGCAAATTATAGCATCATCCCTAGGATTCCTCATACGGTCCGATCCAGCCAGAACCAATTCTTTACCTGCATCAGAACCAGTTACGGTAAATAGATACCACCAGAAGCATGTAGTATACACACATACACACATACACACGCGAGCGTCTATAAATGAGCTAGGAAGCAATAGGCAATGATCGTTCCTACTACGCTAGTCGTAACGAATCAAGAATCACAGTAAATAGGCGACTTCCTCATGCTGTTGTTGGAGTGTCACGCGTATTGAGTATCGTGGCGCAACAGTAACCTGTTTATTTATTTATGTCTATATCTATTAGGTATCTACTAGGCGCCGAAGACGGTAGTGGCTTGAGGAGCTTTTCTAATGACGTTATGGCAAATATCACACATTGCATGTCAGCATACTCGAGAACGGGCTTTGAGGACAAGGCTAGGCCAGGTATCTAGTTATTCTTAGAGGAGACTTGATTTGATAAAGGTTAAAACATGTATCAGCCCAAGGGACTCGGGTATCGTGAAGCCCGCGCGGAGTCTCGCTAGATAGTAAATAGTGTAAGACAGGGCGGCTGAGACGATATACCGCGCGCATGTTTAATAGCGGGGTGCAGGCAGGTACTTCGGAATGCTGCACAGTATCGCAGGGGCTGTAAGTTTCGCCGCTAGGCAAGCGGTTAACTTCCGTCCGTAGAGGTTTGGACGTGTCAAAATAACCTCCCCCTGCCACACTAGAAGGCTGGATGAATGGCTGGCTGGCTGGCTGGCTGAGCATGGTCCTTGCTCCTCTTTAAACCTGACGGGGCAGGTAAGACTCGATTGTTTCTGCTCTGCTCGACAAGTGACCAAAATTTCCCTCGAACTCCTAGCCAAGCCAATGTTCGCTCACGTTGCGCCATCCGACGGAGTGCGAGATTCAGCAAGCCAACCCTCTTGTGCCAAGCTGAAACAATTCTTCAGCAATCGCGTTGCCGTCTCTTCTCCTGCTTGTAAGAAGACGACTCGGTGATGCATGAGGTGGATTATATCATACCCATAATACAGATACACTGAAATATCTTTATTATTCTNAAGAAAAAAAAAAAAAAGAGCCGCCTTCTTACAGGTCAGTATGTACAAGTAAGCGCTGGTACAACATACCTACAATACGTCGGAGAGGACCGTCTCCTCTTGCTGCTCCACTAGGCTGGCTAGGCTGGCATTGGGGTTCTTGGCTCACATCTTCCCCTCTTTTAGGACGGCTCTGACATTGCTGGTCCGCTTGGCGAAGAGTTGTTTGTTGGTTCCATTCTCGCAACCCTGGTTATATAGATGGGACTGGATAGAGGATAGAAGGCAATTCAGCATCGCGGCCATCCGGGATCCACTTCGATCCTCCAGCTCAGTGCATTAGTTTAACCCGGACCAGTCAGTACAGCATAAGTACAGATATACTGTACCATACAAATTGGGGCACAATGTGCGGAAGCTGACGATTAGAGAGCTCGATCCTGTCAGCTATGGTATGTACACAGGCAGTCCATCTGATGTTCTTCACCTAACACCTACTTCTATATCGATGGGTTACATTACATATCTTAGTCCAATTGTAGGTGTGAGAACATATGCATGGATGGTCTTCATAGGAAATCGAGATATCCCGTAAGTAGGTAGGTCTATACACCTAGTCTGGTGTTCGCCGGAGCTGCAACTAGCAAGGCGGCAGGGCGTCCAGAAAGCGGCAACCAATGCATGCGATAAGTCAGGTCCCAGGCTGATGCGCGCATGTAAGTAGTATGTATGTATGTATGTATGCACATTGCTACATAGGCAGAAGGTAGATAGACGCACTGTAGATATTCTGTAGTCTAGTGTACATACTTGTCTACTGTACTGTATGCGTCTGCAAGCCCCAGAACAGACCCAGAATATGGATAGCGGGCGGACAATTTGAGTGCATGTAAAAAGTAGGTACCATGTATATACTCGACCATTGAAGCCATCCAACAAGTTCACGCTGCAGATACGCCTGGCATGGTGGGGTACACCTACAGAATACAGGACTGTAGAAGCACGCAAGTACATACAGACTGACATTATAAGTTGCACATTCATCATGTCGTGAGATGCAATGTGACTTGTACGTTGGGGGCCGAAGGTTTCCCAGGAACCGGACTGCAAAGGATGCCCCGTTTCAGATGCAGCCTAGATGTCCAAGGTGGTAGGCAAGTACAGCATCGCTAGGGAGGCATAACCAAGTATGATCAAGGCGATACTGCGATTATATAAACAAACACTTGGCGCAGCGCGAAACATCAACCCAGATCTAGATCTAGCTACGGAGCACCTAATCGTCTACCAAGGTGTTTGCTCTTGCCATGTAATATGATCGATACGATCGATACGAAACTTTAAATCATGTTATTTATCTACAGTATTTGTTTATTTTTGCCTTTTCAACCTTTCTCCAGATGAGCTATCAGATCATGGTTCCGAGGCCCACACCTAACTCATAGTCATTTATCAAGTACACGGGCGATTCTATATGGGTTCGCCCGTATCAACTAGTTTGGTGATATATAACCAGGTAAAAAGATGCAGCAAATGTGTGGAGCATCTGAGACATCGCCGGCGTTCTCTAACAATAATACTTCAACAATAACAATAATTGCTGCAGTAGGAAATGCGGCATCTGCAGCACCTACGTCCCCGTATGCAAGATTCCGGGACTCCTTAACATGCACCTTGCCTGCAAGCAGACGTGGCGTTGTACTCTAGGTTATTCAGACCAAGCAGACGCCAAGCCCGTTTCCCGCATGCCGCTCTTTATCTAGCCGAAAGAAGGATGCCCATCCAATCCGGTATGGAAAAGGCATACCTACTTGTACATGCGCCTGTCTGACTCCCATGATCAGATGCCTACCTACTTTTAAGATCAACCTTTTCGGGTCTCCATCGGACGGCTAATTCAACTCTTAGAAAGCTCAGTTATCTCGTATCCTTCGAAGGCGCCCGGATCGTGTTCTCCCCGGCACCAGGTAGCCATAATACCAGCATATGCTATTGATGGTGAATGTGTCTAGTTTTCGCGCTATATTAAGGGTAAACATGGGCTTGATGGGGGAAACCCAAAGAATGCCGTGCTATGCCAACAAAGCCACTGCTAAATGTTCTGCGCTTAATTCGTAATGCCCTGAGCTTGTGGCCTCTAAGCCTTTGAAATTAGCTTAACATGAGTTGCCCGTTCTCGGTATGGCCTAATCGCGGTTGTACAGCAAATACCTAACTCGCCGACTGGTACTCGGCTCACTTAGATCGGTCACGGAGGAGAAAGAGGCCGCTGTGATAAGCCACATGGTTTGCCGACTTGGGCAGTCAGAATGTCTCACCTAACTGACCAAGAAGGCTGGCGTAGTGTGCCGGCCTGCTATATCCGTAGATCCGCCGTCGAAGATGACCCGCCGTCAGCATCAAATTGATAAGTATATCTACTTACGAAGTATCTCGGTAGTAAGCAGCATGATTATGTTATATACCTAGGGTATGTCTGCGTTGTTCTCTTTACCTTAGTCAGATATCTATCTACCTACATCCCTTCACCTCGTCGCAAGATAGACAACAGTCAGTAAGGTACAGAATCCAAGACCCACGCTGCTGGAAACGACGAATGTTCGAATACTACTCCTCACTTGCCCGTAAGGCAAAGACCGGGCGGGTGCAGGCTTCCATGCAGTGAATTGTCTCCTCCGTTGTGCGTGGATCTCGTGCCATGGTTACTCTGTGCTCACAGGGGAAGAAAACGTAGCTCTGGATCGTCAGAACATCTACATACATCGTTAGCAGCGATGTGGGGAGGCAAGGTGACCAACACACATGCCGTGGAAGAGAGCCTCAGGTGTCCACTGCATGCGATGCGATGCTCATGCGATGCACGACATTCGTTCATCCACTGCCGCGCGCCAATACATATGAGCCTCATTATAGATCGCAGCGGCCGCTATCTACAACTTCCTACAATTTCTTATTACATCGTATAATGCCATAGTACCTCTCCTAGCAAGCGCTCGGATCCATCTCGATAAATTGCCTGGCACACAGCCGCACGGCCAGAACCTGGTCAATTATTGTCAAGGGATGCACTCGGTGTTCAGCGTGTGTTTGTCTACCTGCCGTATAATTACACTACAGCACATAGATAGGTAGTGTACAGTAAGGTAGTAGGGATATCAGGGACCACGACCCCCACAGCTCGCTCTGCGTGCAAATCTGCGAGCCAAATCCTACAGCGCGCGTCGTCCCATCGTAGGACATGGGGAAACAGAGCGACAGGCGCTGCGGATAATCTGTAGTGCAAGCAGACATGTGTGACCGGCTGCATCGCATATGACTTTCTCGCAGCGGTACATGTCATGCGGGACACCGTTGGCACCAGACATTACAGGACGCCGCACCGGTTCGTTGGGTTCATCAGGAATTCTTCAAGGCGGCTGGCTAGCCTACCTACCGTATATACATTAATCTCGGCCTCCCTTCGAAAGGCGACAGTGATACGGCGCCCTTGTTCGGCAGTGAGGGGTAAAGGTAATTACTCTGCTTCATTGTGCCACCGGAGAACTCCAACGGGTCCGTTGCGCAACCACGTTTTGGTTACAAGTTCGCTTGCAGCTAATCTATATCGTACATTATCGTCATCACCACCATCATCATCATCCATCTTCCTTCACTCACATAGATACTTACGTACATGCCAAGGAGCAGAGGCCGACTATCTATGACATGCTGTGTATGTAGTACCTTAGTCGTACGTGTCTGGGGTGAATTCGATACTCGTCCAACATAACCTGGGTAACTTACGGCTAGGTATCATGAGCCCAGCATCCGTTTGCGCGTCAGTCGCCTATACCTACTAAATAGATATATACCACCCACCAGTCCAGTTTACAGTACTGAGCCCGGCGACAATACTGTATGTCGACTACCTACCCATGATGGAAAGCCGTTTCAACGGCTGATGAAATAAGCTTCTCCCGTCAGCGTTGTCTGTAGCGGACTTGCTGTACGCATATGTACGATTCGGTACATGCGAGAGCAAAGACAAAGAGCCGTCGAGGGGACGACAGGGGCCTACCTGGGCAGAACCTGGGCTTGAGCGAGCACTTGCATGACCGAGCAGCGACACTAACGCAACAGCGGGCGCGGCTATGCATATCTCACACCTAGCCAATCAAGCCTTTCTACCCCATGCGCCAGGGTGGCATTGGCCTCTTGCAGGATCGTCGAAGGGGTCATTCACCATCATCACCCATCATCTCAAAGGTAGCCAGCCTTGCCAGTGGATCATTCTATGTAAGTGAGGACTGGATGCAAGGACGTACCGAAGGTATTTTCCGTCCCATGTATGTACAGTATGTACCTACCTCTACTTGGGCTAGTGCATTTCTTCTCTACATATGTGTGTTCCTACATGTTCCTACATGTCCCTACAGAATTCTGTAGCCTTCTTATGCGTATGTAAGCTGTACCTGTCTACATACATACATACTACATACTACATACATACAGGTGTGAAGGATCATAAATGNTAGCGCAGCGCTAGGGACTGGAAGAGCAAGAGTACTGTTGCTCACAAGGCTGTTATACAATTTAAGTAGAAAAACCAACTGTTGATCAGTTTCGCAGCGTTTTTGCCACCCAACTGCCCCTGTCCGTCAAGTAGATCTGGAGAATTTCCTTACCAAAAATTCCCTGCCAGTACAAGCTACTAGCGCAGAGCTAACATTTATGATCCTTCACACCTGTACATACATACAGACGTCGAGGTAGGTTACTGTAGTGGTTTCAGGCGGCTCTCCGCCAATACGCCAGGTACCGCATCGCTTCCGATGAGACCAGACCACAGACCACACCAGCCACCTCTAAATCACGCGCACCAGTCAAGAGACGAAGATGGCTTCACCAGTGGTCGCCGTCCCGAAGGAATAGGAATTGGGTCTCCTATTCTAGTGTATTCTGGGATCTGTCATGGCCAGCTGCATACCTACTTTTAATCACAGGACTACTTACCTATGTACTTACATCTAGGTCTGTCTGTCTGCCATGTGCTTACTTACACACCTATTACCGTCGCACAAATTAGGTACAGCGCTTTACTTGAGTACCTACTTAAGAGGTAGGTAGGTATAGCTAGTGTAGCGTGGCGCGAGGTGCGTGGTGCGTGGTGTGTGGTGTGTATGGTCTGTATCCACCAAAGATCTACCTGCCCAGATAGGTATCTAGCTATCTACATACGTGCTAACCTGACAGCACCGTATCAACCATACATAGATCTATCTACAAGTACAACTCACATACTCAGGGCGTACTCAGGTAGTTGTAAATGGCCTCCGGTCTGTCTCCGACTTGGGAAAAGCAAGATCGGTGTTTATTCTTCGGCATAGGTCCGGGTAACCCAATTCCGTCCTGAACACCGAAATCTGGCTACCTATCTGGCTGGATGGCTGGATGGCTGGCTGGCTGGCTGACCATCGGCACTTGTCTAGACTCGATCCTATCGGCTGGACAGTGCGAAGATGCGCTCTTCTGTGTTGCTTCCGGTGTACCCTCTCGGTTTTTGTTTTGTGTGCCAACCTCTCTGTCACCCTCCATTGCCGTTCCAGCCATTTCCTGGCCAATCAGCAGCACCCACGTCAACGAACACACCCATCCAGCTGATGTGGACACCAGCCTTAGCATAGGGACCAGGCGGGGACCAGGGAGATGCCTCCAACAGCTAGTTTGCTAGACTAACTAATCAAGCACCGGTGGTGGTAGGTAAGTAGACTATCTACCTTGGTGGCTAATCAGAACGCCATGAGAGAAGCTCATGGGGAGGGGGTACCTGCTGTACAGTATTCTAGTATATCCCAACTGCCCTAACCGTCGCAGGCTTTCGTCCTAACACCTTCAACATTACAAATTGTGAAGAGCTAAGCGGCGAGGGCGTATGGGCTGTTGTTCCTACGGGCACTCGCATCACATTACGAACCGGCTAGCCCCGCATCCTTCGAACAGGTGGACCTGTCTGTCCATCTATCTAACTATGTAGATACATACACTCTCTAAGAATCATCGAACATGAAGAGAGAAAGAGAGAGAGAGAGAGAGAGGGGCCGAAAAAGAGACACACAGAGAGAGAACAGAATCATAGTGAGAGAGAGAGATAGAGAGCGCACATAAAGGTACACATACTATCTACCTACCGTGCCTCTCTCTATTGTTCACCATTGCGGCCCCGTAATCCTCCCAGCAGTCAGCGGGCTGCAAGAGCGGACCGTTATCCGTGCTCAGAGGCTTATCAGGCTGTACTCGCAACTGGCAGTGAGTATTCGGGCCAAGACGGAGGGGAAAGATGAAGTGGGTGTGAAGAGGGAGATTCGAGGACTTGTGGCGCCATGAGGGAATGCCTACCTACCTACTTAGCATCTCACAAACGTGTACCACTGTATGCTTTTCAGGCTGGTATTCCAGCGATTTGCTGGTCCAATTGGAACGAACAACGTGGGAGAGGATGTCCAGCGTGTTCGCCTCTCCACTACTAACATCGGATTCGAAGCAAGGCACAGGCACATGCTATTGGCCACGATAGACAATAGCTTTGATGTCGTGAACATACCTAGCTACTTGTATGTATGCATACAGACACAACTTACTTGCGCCTAAGCAAGCCCATGTGTATAATACGCCTAGCGGGGAATTGAACAAGCTCGACGGTCAGCAGTCGAACGAACTCATCGCATCCTTTCGCATCTCGATCCTGCGATCTGCTTTCTGTGGACGCAGCCCGTACGCCATCCACTCCGTCCCGTATGGGAGCGTAGTTCGCTCTTTCGTCCAACCTATCTGCTGAGTCGCTATACACTCGCTACATACCTATCTCGTGGATCGTAGATAGGTACCTACACTACAATGGTATACTCGATTGATCTGGCAGTCCTAAAACGGAGCGATGGGGCGGTCTATACACAGTGCACTCCATAATCCCAGAGCACCCCGCGTAATAAACAGGCCCAAGCTTCTCTTCACCGCCACTTCATGCCGGCGACACCTCGTACATGTACTATAGGTAGGTACTATATCTCTCAGATCTGCTAACTGAACCCCCCTNCCCCCCAGCCCACGACACTAGTGTATGTAATTCTAATCGTGTACCCTTGTTAGGTGCCCCAATTCCTTGTCCGATGATCATCGGTCCATTGGCTTCACGATCAAAGGCCTGAAAAACCTACACACACCAGGCCAGGTGCGAGTTGTTACCCCACGGGAGGAACAGAGCACAGTACTTACCCTGCTGTCGGCTCTTAATTCCGCAATAGTGGGAATGAATCTTCCAGAGCCCCAGAGAGGACGGAATACAGGCCAGGTGGGGTAAGGCAGCACAGAGGGATAGGTTGTAGCATAGGCTACTAAGTAGGGTTATAGTCCCCCTTCACGTAACGAAAGCCTCGCTGTCGTTTTCGTTGCTCGAGTTTTGTCTATCTAGACTTGACTATTCTACAGTACGGACTTCCTAGCAAGGTCGATGACTGGTTGGTGGTGTGACAAGTCACCTGGAAAGGGTCCTATCCTGCCTGTTATGTGCCGTCATCCCATTCATTAGTGCGT
Organism: Lasiodiplodia mahajangana; assembly: GCA_029590625.1. Classification (NCBI taxonomy): domain Eukaryota; kingdom Fungi; phylum Ascomycota; class Dothideomycetes; order Botryosphaeriales; family Botryosphaeriaceae; genus Lasiodiplodia; species Lasiodiplodia mahajangana. Next base: position 29,153 of record JAPUUL010000066.1, read on the forward strand.
CCAATGAGAAAATCCCTCCTGCCCAATCTGTTCCTGACCAGTGATAAATTTGTCTAGCCCCGGAAGCACGTCAACACCAGTGCCTACCGACATGCCTACCTACACTGAATAATGCCCCTGTTTGCCCCATGTGGTACTCTCCGACGTATGCGTATGCGTACATATATGTAGATAAAAAAAGAGGTAGTGTAGTGCACCTAAAGCGAGTATGTACTAAGTATGTGCATTAGTACTCTTAATGCCTAGCTTTCTAGCGTGCTGCTGAATATTCTTTGATGAAAGGCTAAGGGATTATGCCCCCTGCGAGAAAAAAAAAAAATAACCCGTTTATTCAGCAGCGGCCGTTAAGTGTAATATGACTAGCGATAACAAGTGTACATACACTTGAGGCTCTAAGGAACTTTGTCTCTTGTATACGGGTGGTCGAATGATCGCCATCAGCATGGTATAGGTACCTACTGTATAGGGAGGTTATCCAAACGAGGGTAAGCAGGGTGTGCTGTCATTGGCTAGGGCCCTCCTAGTGTGTTCACAAACAAGGGATTCTATCCCTAAAGATAGTCAAGTCCACAAGGTGGTGGTGAGCTGTGTGCCATTCGTACGTAGTCTTGTCCGTCTCAGACTATTACCATGGTGCTTGTGAGACATTAAGGGTGCATTCAAGCGCTTGACTTTGCTGTGGTCAGCCAATGGAACCAACAGCAAAATTTCCTATTGATGGTTGTCGTGGGATGTGATCGTCCTGGGTGAGAATACCTCCATCGGTTTCGATCTGACATCGTGCATGAGCCGTGGGCTAGCCCGGCTGTCCATCTGTATGCCAACCCTAGCATCCCATACATAGCTACCGCAGTAGTCGCCTGCTGTGCTAACGTACGACGCATGTATGAGTACGGGCAGGATTACCGCTACATATCCGCACTCTACATTACTAGCGGCGGAAGAGGAGACATGGGACCGAGGCACGACGACTATTTGCCCACGGCCCCACGTCCAAAAGCCTTCTACCTATTCGACGTTTCCCTCTCCTTTGCGTGTACATCAGTGTCATGTAGGTGGTATACAACCTCCCAGACGCAGCAGATCTCGGTGCAAGCAGGAAATATGCCGTACTGTAATTAGAACCACAAAGCTAGATTGCGGATCACGGATCACTGAACGAAACCAGATCAAGCAAAAAGCCGCAGTCTGATGTCTGCAGCTATGTCGGTACCTGATATTCCTGTACCCACACATCGCCGTTGTCTTCTGCATAGAAAAAAAGAAGGAAAGATTTGTCTTTCCACCCGAGATCTGGCCATGCAGTTTCCACAGCTCGTCTCCCACGGCAGTGGAGGATCACAGCACGGTGCCAGCACACTTTGACGAGAGGGCTACCCCCCCAGCCAAGATTCAGCTAGCCCGGGCTCCTCGTCAAAGCTAGGTAACATGCAACGACGCAACCACCCCCCTCCCAGCCATGTACAGTTACAAGTACATGGACGGGAAGCGGCACCACAGCGCTTCTTTGCTCGGCCAGCAGCATTAAGCAGAAGCAAGTATGATCCGCATATGTGCTGTAGCTCATTCATGGGTGGCAATCTCCCAAATGCCTGCTGTAGAACCTCAGCAGAACTCCCTAAGTGATAGTCTGCTCGACAGGAGTATTACACACAGGCGAGGGCTGGCATCTATCGCAGGTAGATGTCGATGGCTGGGCTGGTATACACAATTACTTGCCCCCTGTCAGTCCCTGCGCCATGTACTGGGAATGTACTGTACCTATCTATATACAGTAGACCGGCACCGAACAAGGTGGTGTACACGTACATACCTACATACATATATAGTACATAGTTAGGCGAGTAAGAATGGGGTAACCACCACACTGATCATCCGGGACCGTTATCTTGTACCCTCTGGTAACAATGGCTTTATTTGTGACAAATATCACAGGCCGTGAGATTAACAAGGGACCTCAAAGACAGTGCCGCCCGAGACCTAAGTGAATCAAATTGCTAAATTTGACAGCAGAACCACGCTTCTCGAGTGGGATTTTCCGGTTGTCGCAAGGGAGCAGAGTCTGTGATTACTGTATAGCGAACCATCATTGCTGTTCTGAGCCAAGAGTCGCAGGAGGTACCGCAGGTATCTTCAGCCATGGCTCTCATGACGAAAAGTCTTAAAATAATTTACAAGGCAAATGAGTCCTCGATATGACGACTCAGGGATCACGAAAGCGCGTACACCAATCAAGAATTCGGTTTGCTTCTAGGCTCACTGCTCACTACACCATACGGGTTTTATTTGCATCCCTCTCGGATTGCATCCAGGGTCTGGCTGGACATAGTACTTACATAGCAGCGCGCACATGTGGTAGGTAACAGTGCTCATCCCCGTACATCTCCAGAACGTGGCGATGCCTGCTGCTGCTGTTATGTTATGCCGGCAAAAACAATGCACGGTTGCGGACTCCTGCGCCTGCGACAACGGAAGCAAAGCACAGGACAAGAGCTTATTCGGAAAAAGAATCCGACTAGGTAGGTAGACTTAACTAACCTACATATCTTACCCCAACGACGGTTCCGCCAACGTTATCATCCCCCTGAAGTGATTGCTCTAGCCCGCCTCTACCAGTACCAGTACTGTACGTTAAGTGACGCCGCAACACAACGAAACGCCCACTCTAGCTGGATTCGCTGCATGAACCCCAGACTTGCGGCGGGAGTGCTATGCAACTGATGTTGAGCTTGCATATTGAAGGGTACGTAGCGTAGACACGACTATAGCAAAACCTATACACTACTACGGTATACTAACTATAACATTCCAGTGAGTATCTCACCATCTCATCTTTCTCATTCTCACTCTCACTCACACACTCTCTCTCACTCTGGCCCCCAAGCCCGACGCCATGGCTTCCTTCCTTTCTCCGTAACTGGTGTACACACAACACATACCCAGGTAGGTATCATCATATACATCAGAGAGGTCCACGGGACCTATAGTGCCGTCGCAATAAAACATGCCGCGCCGGCGTAAAAACCTGATCGTTGGGGGTGACGTCGGTGCAAGAAAAAGCCCCTTTCTACTACGGTAAGACGTCGACGAGGCTAGCCTTCGATCGACCAGCGGACATGGGGTTGTACATGAGAATCATCAAGTAAGCATCGGGGAAGTAGGATTGTGAATCAGAGCAACGAGAGTCAGAGTGCATGCCAACATGCACGTTACCCTCCCAGACAATTGAATTGGCTTATTTGTTCAGGCCTTTCTACCGTAGCACCGGCAGGGTCCCTTCAGCCCGGCTACCACCCACATACTGATGTACATACATTACCTGCCTTCTCCTAAGTAAGTAAGTAAGATGTGTGGATGCGCGCGGAGAGTTGTCGAATGCAGGTAGAAACGTCGACGACGGGAGGCCGTGTGCTGCCTGCATG
>JAPUUL010000660.1:0-15431 GCA_029590625.1 Lasiodiplodia mahajangana
TGAAGAAAGGAGAGAGTGACTACTAAAAAGGAGAGAGACCACTAAAGGAAAAAGAGAGTGGCTACTAAAAACAGCAGAAATACTACTAAAGGTAGTAGAAGTAGCTATGAAATATAAAGGAAAGTGTTTATAAGCTTGAGCGGCTTATAAATTACGGGAGCTTATATAAGGTAAACGCGCTGCTGCTATAGCATTTATTTATAGTATGTATTTAGGTTTACCAAGATTAATACGAAAGTGCTACGATTGTAAGCTACGCTTAATAGTGCTTTATACTATTATAGCTAACGCCTGGATTGAATATTTATATAAATATAATAATAGTTTAGCTTTATGTTAAACTAATATTATAGGCTATACTTGGGTATATTATTTTGCTAAAGCGCTAAGATAATAAGGCGTAGGGCCTTTTATTGCTGTATACCCCAGCTAAAGATTTAGCGGTTAGAATACATGCTGTTTAAGCACTCCTGAAGCAGATTATAGAATACGTGTGGCTAATTATAGGCATAGTCATAGTGGCACTAAGAGCTTTTCAAAAATGCTTTGAGCGCTTGGAGCTTGTTATAGCTTTTTGCCTTGTAAAATGTTAGATCGAATACTTAACCAGGGGGTCAACTAAAGTTTTACTATGGGAAAGAAATAAAGCTGATAGGCCTATATGGCTGAAGCAGGGTGGCAGAAATAGGGATCTAAACTTTTGCGAAGTAGTTTTTCTGCGAATTTAGCTGTATTGTTGTAACTGTAGGGGTTTTGTATTTGATCTAACATTTTATAGGGCAGAAGGCTGTATTAACAAAAGAACAGCGTATATACTACTGAGTCCTACAGCTCTTATACCCTGGCGAGGAAACCTGGGTCGGTGCTGGCTGGGTCAGTGCTGGCTGGGTCCAGGTCCCCGATAGCAAGGGTGGCGGCCTGGCCGAGAGAGAGTTTTCATTTTGTAAGGTTGGTTTAGAGAATTGGCTTAGCGGCATTAATCTTAAGGGCTGCGATGCCGCTGAAAAGGTCGAAAAGCGAAGACGAAGTTTTGGAGTTGCTATTGCTGCTAGAAGTCTATAGCCCAGACTGTTGACCCTAAACCCTACTAAGAGAACTTGCTGCACGCGAGACATCCTGACATACATTGCGTCCGGCGAGATGAATAAGGGAGAGTACTTTTTTTAGTCCGCTTACTTTAACGTTATAATAATGGTGAGAATGTATTATTGACGCTATTGGGGACCCTTAAACTAAGGGCTTATTAGGACCCTTTAGACTAAAGGGCTAGCTATACTGCGCCGTGGGCAGTGGGTAGTGGCATATATGTGTCATACATGGATGCGCAGCGCGGAATGAATCTGAATATCTTTAAAGGACTTAGGACGTGACTGAAGAACTAAAAGGAAGAGATCGAATATTTATATAAGTGGTGGCTATAGTGGGTGTAGTAGGGGACTTTCGGTTACTTGACCTGGCCTGAAACCCCTGTGATATAATAGGGCTGGACTTTGCGGGGCGCGGTAGTATATATGGGGCTACACATATGCGCGCAGCGTAAATCTATAACGGGACTTCGAGTGTGACTAAAGAACTAAGAAGGGATCGAGAGCTAGGGCAGGCGTAGTAGGGTGACCTAATGACGCAATAGAGGCCAATGTTCAAGAGGCGCTATTGCTGCTAGAAGTCTACTGCCTGGGCTGCCGATGGCCTCGACGCTGAGAAGACTTGCTGCACGCGAGACGCTTCGATATGTAGGTCGGGCGACTAGGCCCTGCTGGGGAGCGCAGACGACAGGGAAGACAGGGATTCTTTTTTTGACGACGATGAGCCGCCCGAGGCGACTGGTTAGATTAAAGTAGCTTAGCCATGTTTAGGGTTATTGCGTCCGGCTAGATTAAGAAGGGGGAGTGCTTTTTGGTCCCACGCTTATGGTAATAACGACAGTGATGGTAGCGATAGAGATGGAAGCAACGGCACTATTAACGCACTACGAACAATGGGAATAGTCCTCGGGCCCAAGGACGCCCAGAGGCTTAACCCCAGGTAGAAAGCGACGATTAACTCTGGTAGACTTTTTGGGGCTTGGGCTACCGAAGATTACCTTACTTTTACAAAAAGCACGCAAAGCTAGGTAGTTGGGTGCTATACCTACGACCAAAACAACTGGCATACGTGCTGAACATATTTCCCCCAGCTTTGAATTAAATTTATTGCGCACTTTGTCTTACTAAGTCCGGAGCACTGGTTTAAATCTACCTAAGAGTTCATTACTGCCATTTAACGAACAAAGGGGTAGTATTGTCACAGCTCATTATCCCTATCCTTTTAGTCAACGGGTCTCATTTTAGCGCATTGTGCCCGTTGACCGGGTGGAAGACGAGCTTGCGTTCTTGTTGTTGCTATTACTATCCTTTCAGTTGACTGGCTTTATTTTTGCGCGTTGTGCCCTCCGAGTAGGCGGATGCTGAGTATCCTTATCGTCATCATCCTTGGACGGGGATGCTATCGTTTTGCGCTGCTTCTTCGGGGCGGCCGAAAGACGAGCATTTTCATTGTTGTCCTCGTTTTTGTTGGAGCACGCTATTGCCTATTGCAGATGTATTTCAGCCTGCGTTATTGGGAATATCTCCTATTCGCAGGTTATTAGAAAGCTGATAGTGGCTGGCGCGTTGGATCCTTTACCTCCAGGTGCTACTGTACCAGAGCTTTGATTGATTTGACGTGGCCCGGGGCGCCGAACCGCGCAATTTGCTGCGCTACCGATTTATTTTCGACGCTAGGATGGAGCTTCCTGCTGAACATGTTGCGTAGCGTATTTTGGACATTGGGGTGATGGTCCGGGTGCTTTCCGAATGCAACCAGGGCCATAGAGACGGCAATGTGTGTCTTGTTGATGCTTGTCCTGATTCCGAAATGGCTAGCGTACTTAATAAGGCTTTTTGAGCTAGGGACAAAGATGATAAGCCTGGCCGGGACGCCGGGTGGCATTGCGAAATGCGTGTTGGTGAAACTGGGCATGATGATGGGGGCAGCGGGTTGGCGGGGAGGTGGGAGCAGTAGTTGTGGTGGTATTAGACTAGTAGCTGTGGTTGTGATAATTATATTAAGGCTGATATTGGGCAGACTACGCTCTGTAACATGTAATACGTTATTTTATTCTTTTTTTTGTACGTAAAAATATAGGAAGCTATCGTATGTTTTGAATTTACTTGTTATATAGGCATGTACTTAAAGCTGCATGCTTTCGTGAAATTTATGAACCTAGCGCTGATACAACTGCTAACGCTTATTTTGCAGTAGAATAAAGCTTAAACTTACCTTACGTAGCCTATGACCCCTAATGAGCTATGACTTATAGAAAAGCCTAGATATGCTTAAAGCAGCATTTTAGATGGCTTTGACCTGCTAACTGAGACCGGCGGCTATGGCTCTTAGAGCTCTGCTTATAATTGACGTATAGATAGTGTTTATTTGACTTATAACGTAAAGCGCAATTGCGACCTTAGGCACTGCATTGCTTATGAGGTATTTGTTTGGTCCGGGGATCTGAGGCCGATCAAGACAGTTTATGCGCGTAGGATGCACGCTTCAGTTTTCTACAAACTAGCGCAAGACAGTAAACGGGTGGCTTGCGTATACTAATATGGTTTACCACCTCGACTTCCCCTGTTACCCCGACGATTTAACGGTCCTTGGCGTGATCGGGACGGACAGGACGGGCAGGACGGTTAGGACGGTTGGGATATCAGCCACTGCCACTTGCCACTATTACTAGCCACGCTTATTATATAACCTGCTAAGTAATCCCTAATCCCCCATGCTAATGGTATTTTGCGTTAAGATACCTATACCGAAAATCTATTGTAAAGGCCACTAACTGGCTTGTGCGCACTGCGCATATGTTGTACTACACAACGTTCTAGGCATTCTATGCAGGTGTTGAGGCTAACCTCCCCGCCGCTCTGACTAGTTTGCCCGACCCGTTTTACCGCCCCTTAGCTTGGGTAGTGACTTATGATACAATAGATACCGATGTTCGAGAGGCACTATTGCTACTAGAAGTCCACTGCCCGGGCTGCCGATGGCTCCAGCGCCGAGAAGACTGGCAACGCTGTACGCGAGTTGCCTTAATATATGCTAATGCCCTGTAATTGGGAGATATAGTGCGTTTAGTAGTTTGGGAAAACCGGTTTTTGGGCAGGCTGTTGGAAATCATTACAGAACGTTGCTATACTACAAGGTGTGCGCGCGCAAGTTTCAAGGCAGGGGAGCGCATAGGCCAGTCAATGGCCTTTACAACCGAGAGCTTTCTATAGGGTCTGTGCATTAGTTGAATACGCTGGCTAATGATTGCGTTTGGGGCAATTTGCTATATACGCGGCACACGTTACACTATAGTAACTTGTATGCAGCGTTCTTAAGCGCAACCTGCCTAACGTACTTTTTTTACTGGGCGGTGTACCGTAGTAAAATAATTCTGCTATAGCAACGTGCTGTATAGCAATATACTGTATAGCAACCTGCTGCAAAGCTTTTGAAACAAAAAAATTTTTACTGCATTCTGACGTAGATAATAGTGACGGCTGCGAATTGCAAACCCTTTTTTTATGTCAAGCCCCATCCCCGATCATGGTTGTTCTCTTCCTTTTAAACCCCTTTCAACCTACAACCTACAACCTACAGCCCAAAGCCCAAAGCCTACAGCCCACGATCATGGCTTTTGAGCAGCAAGAAGTAGCAGTATGTAGCCACTTTCTCTGTACGTACATGGGTATACTAATCCGAGATAGCCCGACTTCTACCGAGTAGTTTCACGCAAGCTCGAACGCCTAGAAAGAGACATCGAAGCTCTTTCCCAGGAGGGCAATGATGATCTATTTGTCTAGCGGGTTATGATCATGCTGGCGCTCGAGGTGCAAGAGATCAAGTGTACCGTCCAGTTGATATTCATCACCAAGCTACGCAATAGATATATTACCTAACTAGTGGCCAGCTAAGAGGGCAAGAATCCTGTTACTAACCAAAGTCTGAATGCCATCCTCAGTTATTGTAACTGCAACTTGCGGTTGCATACGAGAGTAGTGGACCAAAAGCTTTGCTTCATTAAATAGTTGGTTCGCTTAACTTGGACTGCGTTGTTTGAGAATGACAAAGTATCTATGCTTCCTGACGAGGACTTTTATAATGATAGTGAGCATGGTGGTGAGGAAGACGACGGTGGTCAGAACAGCGATGGTGATGGATTGTAGGTTAGGTGACTGGTGTGGCAGGTGTAGCAGGTGTGTTAGGTGACTGGTATGGCGGGTAGTAGACTTAGAGTTGGTTGGGATTGGTGGCGTTGGTGTAGATAAAATTGTTGCCTTTGGCTGAGCTCCTTTTGCCCGAACCGCTCTTGGACGAGCTTTTCTTGCTTGCGGTCAAATCTTTGCTTAAAGCCTATTTTCTGTTGGCTAAAACTCCCTTGGCGAGATTTCCTATAGCTTGCTTTTTCATTTTATGCCTGAACTGCCTTTGGATGATCTTCTCTTGCCTGAACTACGCTTAGATGAGCTTCCTTCGCCTGCGGTTGAATCTATTTTGCTTAAAGCTGATTTTCCGTTGGCTAAGACTCCTTTGGCGAGATTTTCTATAGCTTGCTTTTTTATTTCATCAGTCACTCTGAAAGCTTTAGCTTGAGCATCTTTTGCCTTTGTGTTGAGCTGAACGATAGCTAACTGAGCGTTATGTTTTTTCTTATTGGCTAATCTTCTAAGCTTTTCTTCGGAAGCTTTTTTGTTGATTTTTAGGTGATAGACTTGATACCGCTTGTTGATAAGCGGTCTGGCGTTTATGCGAAACTGGTTTTTGGCATTTTTGCCGGGGGTACGAGCCTTAGGGTACACAGGGTCGCCGGGTCTGTAAGCTTTTTCATACTATTGAGTAGTACGGCAAGCGCGTTGGAACCCCTTGCAAAATGCGATAAGTGCTTTTTTTGACATGGTGATGGCTTCCTGCTGTATTTGTTGAAATGAAGGTGGCTGGCAACTTTACTCCCTTGTTTATATGTATACCCTAGATCTTTTAAAGCTTTAAGCTTTATTTTCTCTTTTTAATTATCTTGAATATATTATTGTTATAACCTTTATATTGTATGGTCTTTATTCCTTTAATAATATTTTCTTTAAAAACAAGAATTTAAGTAATAAAACAAAACAGTAGTTCTTTTTTTTTTAATAACTTTTAAATGTTTAACGTTTATAAATTCTTTTTCTTTAAATTAAAAAGATTTAACTTGTTTATAATCTTAAGTTTTAATCTCTTTGTTTTTTATTTATAATTATTTAAGCATAATTAAAAGTCATAAGGCTAAAAAAGCTCAGCTTTGTTATTTGCCCCCGAACTATTACACTTATCAAGCCATAATTCCCAAGCTATTTTCATTGTTTGTTGTGCAGCTTCACGCTTGCTTATATGTACCCACCTATCCCTATTGCTATAGATTGCTTGTTTTAAAGTTTGCCTAAGTCCAACCGCAACTTGAAAGTCCTCCTATTGTTTTGTATGTATAGCCAATTTTTGTTTAGAGGGCCGGTAAGGTGGCGTGGCGGGTAGCCGTAGTTCTGCCTACCTCTGCTTTACCCTGATCAGCTTGTGACGAAGAGAGGCTATGCCATGGTACCAGGATGAGTGATAATGGTAAAACAGTCCGACTAGATTTTCGTTTAGAAGCCGAGCTGCGTGAAGCTTACGCCCCTAATCTGCTAAACCCACGTCCCAGGTTTGCTGGCGGATTAATATATCTTTTTCAAGGCGTTCCTTGGATTTTGTATCCAATTTGTCATAGCTGAAAGTGCTAAAAATGTTCCCCGGGAAACAAGGGTAAGTGCAAAGGTCTGGGAGTATATCAGTATAAGAAAAGATCGGTTCGATGCTAGTTGATTGCTAATCAATAAGCCCAGTAATTTGCGACGGATCCTCATGATTTACAAAGATATTTCTTATATGTAAGTCAGGGTGTAATAGTATTGGTGCATATAGGTTTTGGATTTGAGAATCTTGTGCGAGGACGTCCAGAGTGCTCCCAGCTTTGTTTAGCAGATCTAAGTGATCTTTTACCGTGCCATAATAGGAGGGATACTGAGGTGGCGTTTTTGCTGGTATGTGAGATAGCCTAATATCAAGCAGCGCTTGTTTATACTGATTAAATGAGATCCCTGGTTAGAATATTAGTATTTATAAAAGGTTTAGTATTGAAATATAGTTGTTTTACGTATATGGACCGCAATTCGGAGGCTTTTCCCCATAAAATCGCTGATTTCCTGGGCTACAAGGCCAGTATTGAAGATTGCAACTTGGGCTAATATGGAATTCGTCGGTTAATCGAATAGAGGAGGCGGTATTAATAGGACTATTGCTGAAGAATATGCTGCTATATGCGGGAAACTTGATATTGTTCATTTGCTTAATAAGCTTAATAAGACTTTTTATACAAAGCATATGTTGATGCGGAGTTATATTTGGCCAAACATGGCATAGCTGTACACCTGGTACGTGGTCTATAATGATATACTTTGTTCCTACTGTATTATTCGGGTTATCGCTCCAGTCCAGAACGTTAGGAACAGGAATTAATGTATTTTTTTTAATTATAATAAATAGTTAGTATATAAAAAACACTGTTAAATGAATATTATTAAGGATGAAAACTTACGATACTTAATAGTTGCAACCTTTGAGTTAGTTGTTAAGCAAGTTGGCCTAGCAACTGGAAAAGGAATACGGGCAATAACTTTAGAATTATTATTTAAATGCATTATGAAGGCGCGATTGAAATTGCCTTTAACTTTATTGCATTGTATAATCTTTTGGGCTTTGGGGCTAGATTGAATAGCTTTTTTGCAAAGCTTTGGAAAGTTGAACATAATATATTGCGCTTGCTGCTGCTTAGTATTATTGCGTATCTAATACCTACTAGTATAGTGATATGGGTTGAAGTTGTTGGAAGCAGGTTGCGAGAAGCTGCTAAAAGTTGACTTTTTAAAAGAAAATATAGGGCTCGGGCTATTAAGCATATAAGAGGCGGCGAGCGCCCTAGGTCGGCGTATTAAGTTGGCTAGCATTGTGCCTTTTACGTATAATTTTAATGTTGGTGTTGGCGTATAGTGTGGTAAAGCCTATATTATTTGTTGGTTAAGCTAACTAGCTTGTTTGGTTCTTGATTACGGCTAGTGAAAAGCAAAGAACGAACCGATAGCAAAACGTACAATCTATATATATCGAATACAGGACGAAGGAATTTACTACATAAGCAGAAATATTTATTATATGGGTAAAAGCATTTATTACATGGGCAAAAGCATTTACTTCAAGTTATGTGTAGTTATGGTATAGTGGCTGGTGGCATGGCTGTTCGCTAGTCATGTGACCTGGCGTTCTGCCCATGGCTACCGCTTAGCCTACACTTAAGATCTTAAAGACTTTAGATCTAGCACTTAAGGGTAAAGTTATTGTTATAATAGGTTGCTGTTATAAGGCTTTTAATATGAGTGGCAAAGTATAAATAGATCTTGAATACTTGTTAACGCACAAGAAACCCTAACTATTACTTCTAATAGCTAGTTTCTTATATATAAATACCCCTTTTTCCCCCATACCTTAAGGGCGGAGGTATGTGGCCATGGGTAGCCATGGTCATGACAGTTGCTGTTATATTAAATCTGACGCTCAAGGGTAGGTCTGGCACGTAAGGGTAGGTCTGGCACGTAAGGGTAGGTCTGGCACGTAAGGGTAGGTCTGGCACGTAAGGGTAAGTCTAGCACGTAGGGGTCGGCGTTACAAATCCTGGGCCTCAACAGAACTTGGCTAAAATGTGGCTCCGTGAGTTGTCTTTAAAAAAGTACTATACAAATCTTTTTTTGGGAACTGACAAGGTGGACGGGAAGCCTCTGCCCTGTGTTTTAGACCTAACTGGGGTCGGTGGGTATATGAAAAGGGCCTCTTGAGACTGCGCAATATGAGTGGCCCTGTTTAGTGGATTTGTAGGGCATATAGGCCACCACGCGTAGGTTTTCTGGCGGCGTTAGTGAATTGGCCTATGTGCTAAGTCTACTGGGCCTTTGGGTGATACTGAGGTTTTAATTGAGGGTAGGGGGCAAACGCAACTGAGATAGCATGATGGATTATTAAGTGCGGCGGCTTTAGCGGTAGGTGAAAACTGCTAAAGCAGCAAGATAATCTACTGGAGAAATAAGAGGGACTGCTAAAGAGACGAGATTGGCCACTGGAAGGACAAGAAAGACTACTAGGGAGACTGGCGAGGCCACTGGAGAGACTGGCGAGGCCACTGGAGAGACGAGAGAGGCTACTGAAAAAGATAAAATTGGGTACTAAGGAAATGAAACTACTACTGAAAAGATTAGGTTGAGGGGCAACTGAAACCAGCGAGATTAACTGCCGTTAATTAAACTTTAGTTTTGAATGTTGGTGTAGGATGTTACTTGTTTTCCCACTGGGCTCCTAAAGGGTGCTGTAAATATAAGAAGCTTTATGCTTTGTGTTGTTATAGGTATCTGTATTTAAGATATGATGCCATTTTGTGTTTTGTAGGTAAAACGCTTTTTCTAATCAATAGTAATAGTGAAGTTCATAATATAATAATATAATATAAGAATGGAAGTCGGGATACAGCCGTGAGCTTAATCTAGCCTTGCTAACTAATGTTTTACAACAGAGCATAAAAGACAAATGGGATTTTTTTGGAGACGACTTATGGAGCTACATTTTGGCCAAGTTCTATCGAGCTCTTACCTTTGCGTATTAAACCTACCTTTGCGTGTTAAACCTACCTTTGGGTGCTAGACCTGCTTCATTAAACAGTCCAGGACAGCGATAGTGAGGGATTGTAGGTCAGGTGATTAGTATAGGAGGTGACTGGTATGGGAGGTGACTAGGAGCCGGAGAAAGAGGAGAAAAAAACAAGCAAGGCAAGCTAGGGAGTTACATTTAGCATAGGTATAATTAGGTGCGATTTGGGGGAAGCCGAGGCAGCACTTAAAGGGATGTAGTCCGAATGTTATTCTTGGGAGTATATAAAGCTATAGGTGGCGCGCTGTGTTAGGGATAGATTGCAAGTAGGTGGGAATGTTGCAGTCACGTGATTTAAAGCAATTTAAAAGTGTTCTTTTTTTTTTAGAGGGGAAGAGGGGTTTTGTTTACAGCTTTAGTACGCTATACCTAGCCACTATATACTATAAGCCTACCACGAAACCTACTAGTAATTTATTAGGAGCTTATTTGCAAGGCTTCCTTGCTTTATTGTGTTATTTGTTAATATTGTTATTGGTTAACTGAGAGTTACGGGAAGCCGTGCCCCCGGCCAACTAGGTAGCCAACCTGCGCATGCATACATACTTCTGCTTTTTATCCATTTTTTCTGCTTGGCAATTAATTTTCTACAAACAAACCATAGCGAAATTCTTCTTAACTTTTTATTTGACCCCCTATACTTTGCTACCCTACATGGAGGCTGAAGAGAATATTTGGACAGGCTTTATAGAGATACCGGAGAATATAACAGTGATGTTTTATGCGGGTTATTCTGTCCTTTGCGAAATTAAAGACCGCCTAGGCGTGGTGCTTAAAGTACTGTTACTATTTGAGGAGTATAAGGAAGCTATCAAGATTGAAAAGCGCGTGTATTGCCGCTTTGGAAAGCATTTAAACTTAGCTAATGTGATAGGAATGGATGAATGGGGGATTTATTTTGAACGAGCAGAGCTTGGATGTTTTCGATTATATTATGAAAAGGGAGGCGAGGCTACGCTTGAAGAGAGGATTAAGTGGTGTTAAGACCTTGCCTGAGTTCTCTATTATGTTTATTAGCACAATATTTGTCACGCCGATCTCTCTGGAAGGAATCTATTACTTGATTTAGCGCGCAATATCCTTTTTTGCGATTTTGGTGGCTGCTCTATTGACGATAATAAGTTGCCTGTTATTGCCGAGATAGGTTTCCGGTATCCCGAAGAGCAAGAATATTGCCTACCAATTATTCGCGCTGAAATTCACNTTTTTTGGATCTGCTATTTATGAAATTGTAACGGGCAGGCAACCTTTTTAAGAGAGACTAAGGAATCAAAAGCCTGGGATCCTAACATCAACGGAGCAGGATCGCTAGTTTTGCAAACAAGACGAGCAGGAGCGCGAGGTCCAAAGACTTATAGAGGAGGGAAAGTATTCCGATGTGAGCAAACTTCTGCTTGGAGACGTGATTGCCAAGTGTTGGAAACGTGACGGTTTTTATGGTTCGGCAGCTGATGTAGCTGAAGATATAACCCGTTTTGGGATGTTTATATCTTAAATGTCACGGGCGGACTAAGCATGCTTAGGTGAGGCAGGGCTCGTATATTGATCGTAGGATAAGGAGGGGAAAGGGAAGAATAACCAAGGTGAACTATCTAGGGCTAAAGATATGGGCATTCGGCGGGTGGGTCTCCCATTCACTAGGGGCCTAGGGTGGTGGCAGGCCACCAGACCACCTAGCCATAACTTATACTATAAGAATTTCATAGCCAAACAACTATTTTAAACACATTGGCTACAAACCATCCCCTGTTGGGTAACGATCAATGCAATCGGAGGAATCGGTTTAGCAGTTGTACATATGCCACCTGGGGGAGCTTTGCTGCACCGCCCATGTTGAAATTTGACTATCTTTGTGTGTGCAGGTACCTTCTTGCAACCGGACGCCTTGACTTTTTGCATGTAATATGTATACACACAATCGGAATTGGAATTGGGCTATTGTTAATTAGATTTTATATTTTTATTATTTGGGAAAACTAGCCATTTATTTTATTTACTATGGTTTTTTATATCAATGGGGTCCATGTTTATAAGGTTTGCAAGATTCGAATAAAATTTAGTTAACTATAAGCAACTATTAGTTTTTAATAATCTTTTAAGCAAGCTGTAGCTTTTTAGAGTTAAGGGCATTACTTTGATTTTCAAAACTAAGCTGCTAAGCAATACTGAAATCGTTAGATTACGAATATAAGAAAACTATTATATGTTGATGTTGGTAAGAAGTACTTATATACTTTTGCTAAGGGAGTGGATTATGCGATTTGTAAGGGTGTGAAAAGGTGCCTAGCTACTCCGGGGCAACAAGAGAAGCGCCCTTGCCCCTGTTAATTGACCAACCAAACTAATCGATTAATATAGCAGCAGCGTAAGGCAGTAGTGCAAAGTATATTGCGTAAGGTATGTTGTGTAAGGTATGTTGCGTAAGGTATGTTTTATAAGGTATATTGTGTAAGGCATATTATGCAATGTATGTTGCATAAAGTACATTGTGTAAGATATATTGTATGAAGTATATTATATAAAGTATATTGTGTAAAGTATATTGTGTAAGGTATGTTGCGTAAGGTATGTTGTGTAAGGCATATTATTGTGTAAGATATATTGTATGCGGTATATTATATGAGGCATATTGCGTAAGGTGTTACGGGCGGACTGCTTAGGTGAGGCGAGGCTCACAGTTGGGTTACCTTTCGTATATTAATTGTAGGATAGAGAGGAAAGGAAGGGTAACTAAGGTAGAACTATCTAGGTCTAAGGATATGGGCATTTGGTGGGTAGGTCTCCCATTCGCTAGGGTTAATGGGGTGCAGGTGGTGGTAAGCCACCAGGCCACCTACTAGACTACCTAGCCGTGACTTAAGGTATGTTGTGTAAGGCATATTATTGCGCAAGATATATTGTATGAGGTATATTATGTAAGGCATATTGCGTAAGGTATGCTGTATAAGGTATATTGCAAGGTTTATTGATATACCGATAAAACTTCGAATGTAACTAAGGGGCTATCTGGTAAACTACCCATATGTTATTTTTGATAACGTTGGAGACGGCGTCCTAAACGCCATTTTAGATAGTCTTTTAGATAGTTCTTTTACCAATCAACCATTTTATGTTCTTTAAAAGTCTTTAGTCCTGGTTTACTACTATTTAAGCAGAATGGATTAAGTACTTAAGGTTGTAATTAATAGCTAGGGCAAGTGTTACTAGCAGTGTAACCTTTGCTTACCTAGCTAACATGAAACATACCACAAGTTTTGCAAATTTAAAAATATTTGATTTTAAGACGATAAGTGCCTCTAGGCAGCAATACCGGGAATCAACGGTCTAAACAAGCTTTGAAAAACGAGCTTATGAAAATGTTTTATAGATAGCGAGCCTTTTGCGAATACAGCAATAGCGCTCTACGTCACTAAATCTAATAGTTCGGGGTAATTGGCGCATTGTATTTATTATTTTTAAGCGCTGTAGTGTTAAACTGTAATAATATAATACAAGAATGGAAGTCGGGATACAGCTGTGAGCTTAATCTAGCCCTGCCGACTAATGTTCTACAACAGAGCATAAAAGACAACCGAGGTTTGAGAAATCATGTTGTTTATGGCTGCACGCGCCTGCCGGTGCTTTTCTCGAATTCGGATCAAGCCTTTGATATTGTCCTCGGCGGTTACCGATGCGTGGCCTTCCGTTAGCTTTTGTATAGCAAGGCCTTGAAATATCTATGCAATGTGATGGTTTATCTTTTCGTATTGTGTTATAAAAGAGATCCGAGTTGCCTTTAGCTCGTTAAGATAGGCTTCTAGTTCGATAACAGAGGCTAACGTAGTAGGAGGGCTTTGTAAATGTAGCTATGCCGGGGCTTTCTCCTTTATAGCAAGAAACGCTTTGTTGATCGAGCAGTTGTCATACCTCTTACTAGGGGGCCTTGTTGAGAGTTGACCGTTGCTTGGCATAGGGGGCSTATGTTGCGCATACCGCAGAGAGGGTCTCTGGTTAGAGCTGGGATTGAATACCCCAGATGAGTGGCGAGTGGTGGGGGGGCTATGCTGAGAGGCATGTTGAGACAGCTGATGATTATGCCGAAGGGTATGCTGCTGGTTGGTTTGCTTAGACGGTGCTGGAAAGCAGCACTTTTTATTACATGGAGCAGCAATTATATGCTCTGTGTTAGGGATGACGGTGTTACTTGGGGCTGGGTACTTTGCGTGGCGTGTCTTGTTATTGGGCTTAAAAGGAGATTGCGTGTTAAGACTAGGTTGAAGATCTGGGTTTTGCTGAGAAGACAACTGCGGGTTCGGACAAAGTTGTTTTACGAACGTAGCAAGCTTTGTGTTAGGAGCTTTTATACCAGCCTTGGGATGATTAATACTACTAGGAGCGTAGCGTATACTGGTAGAAGGCGCAAGCGTAGCATTTGAGACGATTGCTAGATTATTTACTTGGCTAGCGCTTTTTAGATTTTGGGGTTCGGGGCGGTGGCTTTGCTGGGGACTGAAGGTATTGAGGGTCTTACGCTGCAGCGCTTGGCCTACGCTTGGTTTTTGGAACCTTTGATAGTTGTTAAAGTAGGATTGGCCCGTTGGTGATTGTTGAATTGGGGCGTTCCAATTCTGCCCCTGGTTCTTGAAGATTGGTGGCTGTGGAAGTGGACTCGGAGTGGTGCTACTTTGTTTCTGGTCCTTGGGGTGTTGAGTATAGGCCGAGGGCTGGCGGTTTGGCGGTTGGAGGGCTGGGGCGTTAGGGCCTTATATGTGGGTTTNGGGAATGTTGGCTGCCGGTCGATTGTTGGCGGCTTNTGTGGAACTGGGGTGTTGAAGCTCCGTATCTGGGTTTTAAAATGCTGACCATGAGTCGATCGCGGGTGGCTCTGTAGAATAACGGTGTTGGAGCTCTGTTCNTTAGTTTTGGGAATGTTGGCTGTGGGTCTCAAAATGCTGACCATGAGTTGATTGCGGGTGGCCCTGTAGAACTACGGTGTTGGAGCCCTGTTCCCAGTTTTGGGAATGTTAGCTGTGAGTTAATGGCGGGCGGCTCTGTGGAACTGGGGTGTTGGGGCTCCGTATCTGGTCCTCCGACTGTAAACATAGGGTGCGAGGACTTTTTTTCTTTATTAACTCTGCTTTTTTTTTGGCAACACGCTCTTTTATTTGCTTGATGGTTTGATCGTTAAGAAGCGTTCTTTCCATTTCGAACATGTTTTGAAGTTTAGCGTTGGTTATTTTATTATATGGTTCCGGGCAGGGCGGGCGAGCGATTTCTATCCGTATTAGTCATATACCAATTGGCCGAGTAAAAACTACGTACTTTGGTTGGCCTTTGTATAGCGCGTACAATTGTCAATAGAAAGCTGGCTAAGCCCCTGGTCTAAATCACTACTGCTGCTGTCCACTTCTTCGCCGATAGCATTAAAGGCCAGCGTAGTATCGGAAGCCAACGTAGTATGGCCGGTCGAGGGGCGCGGGGTGGATGGGGCAGGGCTCTTGGCGGGCAAGGCAGTTTAGAACGATCAGCTATAGCGTTTTCCCGATTATTGCGCCGGTGCTTACCTTTGAAATCGGTAGTACGCTGTCTAAGTCCTCGGTACTAACCCAATAGTTAATGATGGCTTT
>JAPUUL010000661.1:0-15425 GCA_029590625.1 Lasiodiplodia mahajangana
ATGGCCAAGCCCAATAGGGACGTTCCAGAGAACATGGCCACCTAGATAGATGGATACTACAGTAGGTAGACCAGGTATCTCTCTCACCTAGGCATTCGTAATTGCTTGCCGGCGAATTTAGTGGGATTCAGGCCTCATTGCCCAGCAACATCAACCCACGACTGTCATTTGTCACCAGTCTGCCGTGGAATGTAACCAATCAAGCGGATGAAAGGGGTTATATCATTCGTAGGTCAGTATAGCAGCAAGCCATAGGTAGTAGTGTTGCTACCTGGGCAAGTATGGAATTGTGCAGTATTAGTGTACTAGAAAGGTACAGTAGGACGAGCCAGAAGGACGAGCCAGAAGGACGGACGAGCTCGCATTGTGCATTGAAAGCGGCTTCTAGGTAGCTTCTAGTGTAGCCTAGCAGTGCTGCTTTCAGCCCAGTGTCGGGACAGTTGCCTTATTCGAACCAACATAACGAGTGTGAACACCTGCAAGAAGTTGCATAGCATGCTGTATACTACCTAAACCTGGAGGCGAGTTGGAGAGCCAACGTAAGAAAATACCTACGCAGTAAGGTCTGCGTGC
This sequence comes from Lasiodiplodia mahajangana, assembly GCA_029590625.1. Taxonomy (NCBI): domain Eukaryota; kingdom Fungi; phylum Ascomycota; class Dothideomycetes; order Botryosphaeriales; family Botryosphaeriaceae; genus Lasiodiplodia; species Lasiodiplodia mahajangana. The sequence goes on from JAPUUL010000661.1 coordinate 574, forward strand.
CGAGTGAGTACGTACTACCTACCTACCCCCAGAGGACCCTGATCCTGGAACTCTCATCTCCAAGGTGTGGGTGGAGAAAACGTAGGTAGCCCACAAGATGGATTCATGGATCATGGATCATGGATTATACCATGTACCTCCCTCTACCAGTATGTACGGTTGGTAATTATGTATACTGTGGGTGCCGACCTCTCACTATTATTAGGTAGCGAATCCCCCACTTGTTCCTGAGTCCAGGTACCTGAGATAGGTAGGTGGTTTAGTGAAATTTACCCCCCAACTTTGGACAGATAAGGACTACCTAAACACTACCCAAGGCCTCGTAGTTACAATCAAGGTGCCCCATCGGTAACTGATAAATAACTTCACCTGCAATTAACAAGTGACACAAATAGGCGAGTAATATAAAAGAGAAGGAGAGTCGTGAAAAAAGTTATACGCCACAAGGGGTGCCCGATCCTCCCTTACCTATTAGTACAACCTCGGGTATAACGTGATCGTCAATTTTGGCTCATGTCAATGCCGATGACCTACAGAAATGTTGTGCTTGCTTTTAGTGTATATCGCTGACCCCGGTAAATCGTACCAGGTATCATTGTGTCGGTGCAGCTCCCAGCTGCCTTGGCTTTTTGGCTTGGCAGATCATCATCAACAACTGTAGGTAGGTACCTACTCACTCTACTCTCGCTATCTACCGACTGCTAGGTAGGTCCATGCCGCTCAATAAACTACTCATATCCAGGTAATCATACTAGGGGACTTACTATTGAGCTGTACTAATTGCATAAATTATAAGAAGCGTAGTGATCTATATCGCCGATATACTGTATATATCAGGTGACCTGTTAAAATTGCTATGTCTTGCCTACTACCCGGTTCCTGTGCTATATGGAATGTTCGATGGCTGAGAGCATGGAGTAGACGAGTAGGTAGATGGATTTACTCAAATACTGCAGATCAAACTACCTACACATGTCCACCAGCCGTACGTAGATTAAGGGGACTATCAGGCTAAAGTTCCCGTCACAGCTTGACCATGAAACTTACAGCAATGGTTGGCGGTTGGCGAACGTCTCGCAACCAAGATCGACCATCTCTGGTCCTATACCTACCGGCAGTAATAGTAGGCAGCCTAGAAATAGGTGAGCCTCACTACGACTCAGGCACGACTCAGGTCACCAAAGTCGGGGCGCTCTAGGCCATCCAGGCTCGTGCCTAAGTATCCCGGATCGGAGATAGACCCGGCCACTACAACCGATACGTCGTTGGGTCCCGGCGAAGGGGATTTTGTTTAATTTACTATAATGGTAGTGTAATAACTTCAAATTTAGAAATAGGTATATTCCAGGTACGCGCACTGTTTTGTCCAGTAGGTTAGGTAGGTAGTCGTCATAGCCACGCTAGATAGCACACTAGACCGTCAAGACTTACAGTAGTTCGCCTTGGTCCGTGGTAACGGTACTCTTTCCGCGCACGGTTACCTATATTTGCGCTTGGTGCACTATAACGGGGCGGGCCGGGGGGCACACAGCTGTCTGGCGCCAGCATCTGGGAATTCTTGGTCTGGTCTGGCTACCATGGGAAGGCTANTTTTTTTTTTTTCCCTGCGTAACAGTTCACAGACACCACCACGGGTCGGTAGATGCGTGTGCGTTATGTAGCTAAATGTAGGCAGTCTACTGTATGTCTCAGTCCCGCTGAGCCCGAGTACGACGTTGGATCTAGTATCATTGGTAACTGCATGTCTCACTCACACACACACACGCACGCACACATACACACAGCCTTGATCTCGCGCAACTCGCTATAGGTCTAGAGACATATGCCTAGCTAAGGGATGGGCGTTTTCACGGCGTCAAGTGACTCTTGCTATACATGCATACATGCGTACCTAGTAGTATTCGAAGACGTCAAGAAACCCTGCTTATTAACGCAACCGAGGACCCGAGAGAGAAAGACAGATCAATTTACAGATATCACTTGTTTGTTTAAGTGCCCCCCTCGGTGAGTGGCCAGTCATCGTGGCGTCCCGCGGTCTCGGTTCCAACGGAATTTCTTAGGCTGACCTCTTAGGTGCTGGCTTTTGCATTCATTGATTCTACTGGTTGGACAGTCCCTGTCTGTCCTCAAGGTAGCAGCGTATGTAGCACATCAGTCCACTCATGCCTCGCCTCCCAGGCACAACTTTCGAGCTAGTCGAATTGCCATGAGACTGTTTTAAACCAAGCGCGGGCATCCCATTTCACTGTCGTCATAAATCAAAAGCCTAGATAAAACCTATCAAGACTTCAGGTTTAAGTACAAAGTTATATGTAGATAGGTCATGTGTATGCATTCTCCTACCGCAAAGTCTCCGATAGGATATCCTCTCTTCCGCTTTTATGACAAGGGTTTCGTATTATTCGTGGCTATTGATCAAATAGATTTGTTGATTAAGTAAATAACTAGAGTAGAACTCAGCCAGGCATGGATCACAACCGTTCGATCACACCCGATGCAAGGTACGTGACGAAGGAAACCCCTGTATGCAGTACTCAGGAGTGTACGCCGTAGGTAGTATAGACGCTTTCAGTAGCCTATAAAGACCTACAGCACAGGGTTGAAGTGATTAACGTAAGATATTGGTGCGGATTGTGGACCAAGCTTCCCGTCGTGATTTTTTTTCTTGCATTTTTTCCCTCTCGCAACGCTCTTGGCGGCCTGGCACGCTGCGTTCAGCCGCTCTTGGTATGCCTGAGAATTACTCCGCTACGCTACGCATTGTTCGTACACTAATACGACGAGTCTAGACGACTCGATAGTTCAAAGGCCCAGTTCTCCTGGTAATTACTATTGTTCGTATATATTGAGTCTCATATATGTTTGTCCGCATAGTAATTTTATTCACGATCTCAACACTAACTTAGCATCGCAAGTTTTCATGCTGTCTTTCCGTTTTTTTTGTGGAAACCCGGAGCGCGTTCGGTCTGGGGTCTCTCGACGAACCACATGCAACGGCACAGCGAGATGAGGTTCCATAGTGCTGGAATTCGCCCCCAAGGGGCTCTGGGAACGTAATTATCCGTGTTGTTGGTTTCGAAGCGAGGCTGACCTACACAGGTCCCGTCTTACAGCCGTCAAAGCTGCTTCGGCCCGAGAGCTTACTGGTAGAAGCATTCTAGAATCCGCATCGACTTCCCAAACCAGGCTGTGATCCGACCAAGTAGCAGATATCACAAGTGTCACCCCACACGACATCATGGCAAAACAAGGGGTGACAATGGCGAAAACATACGTTGGTCGAAACCAGTTCGCTTTTTTTTTTTTTTTTTTTTCTCTCGCGCATACCTATACGTACTTGTTACATCCCGCTATGCGGCGCTACTAGCTGTTACCGGAGATGGTGACAAGGGTGTTCACCACCGCTTGGGAACCTCGATAGCCTATTTCCTTACGCTTTTTATACTAGAGATTTAGGCCATCTTCGGAACTCATCCGCGAATTTGGTACACACACTTTGGGCCCAGAAGGGGACCTGGGGGACATCTACGCTAGAAGATCGAGAATGCTGCTGGGTTCAATGCTGGTCGAGAATATCAACAGTTACTGACTGCTATTGATAGTACCCATGTCAACCAAGGTTCTAGACGACATACGGTAATAATGTTACGTTTCGTTATTTTTTTCTGTAGGTAAGACAGTGCCCGTCACAATATTTCCCGTCCAATCTTTATCTCTGCTACCAGAAGTGAAAAGTGCTCACTCTATGTTGAGACTCACCGACGTGACGTGTGACGCAACGTTAGACACCGGGGGAGGTTGGACACGTACATACTCATGTTTCATGACTCTACGGTGAGGGTATACTCAAACACATCAGTTGTTGGGACGATTTATGGGGTATAAAGCAAGAAAACTATGAGCTAGAGGCGACATGCAGGCCTTACACTATAATAGTGTCCTTGGACGAAATAGAAGGTGAGGAACGTAGTCATCAACCTGCTATATAATAGCAACGCCTAGGTTGTGATACGTTATCTAGTGTATTTTCTTAAGCTTACCATATCTCGATCCCTACAAGGGCCAGAAAGCTGGGCTTAGGTTTCTCGGATGAATAAGATACTGAGACAAATAAGGCCGTGAGTATGCGTCTTGCATGCATCTGCATTAGAAAGGTTAAGTGAGATCACTCTAATGCAGGAAACTTCCGCTTCATTACTTCCTCTAGCTCGGCGAAGAAGAGACTAGGTAGTTTTGCGGGGAGACGGAAAAGAATATGCCGCGACAGGTACTCTATCGACGATAGCTCTTTTCTTAAATATAATAGCGTGGCTAGCACGTATCGTCAAGTACTATGTAAAAGTTCATAGCCATTTCCGCCAAGTCTTAACATAGCTTACTTAGCTTGAACTAACCGGCGATTAGATATAGTCGATATCTCTCTTGTGTTGTGTATTGAGATAAACATGCCTGTTATTTTACCTGCCAGCCGGCTCGACAGGGCTCATAGGGCATACGGAAGCCTCCGAAGCCATCGCATTGACTCGACTGGGCTCTAAAGGCATCCCCCGTTGACAGGTCAAAAGAACCACAGTGACACATCCCCAATCTGAACAAGGTTGCAGGGTCCGGTTCAGGCAGATCCAAGAAACTAACCGCATTAGAGACCGGAGATTGGTCTCCTCTTTTCTCTAGCTAGACCCAATAGTGATGCGACAGGCTGGGTGAAGGCGAGAGCCTGCCGGAACTTTTTACTAGCCTTACGTATTGGAAACGATCGTCGACCTACAATTGCGCGGCATTGCGGCCCAAGAAGAACAAGAACAAGGCTGAAACGTAATGCGATGACTGGCTTCGCATCGCGGGCGTGGCGGTCTGCTCAAGTGAGACTTTCGGCCGATATGAACGACGCCACCACGTTGGATACCGTTGAATAGCGTGGGAGCAACCAATTGTGCGCACGCTTTGATCCAAATTACATACATAGTCTTGCGGTAGGCGTCAACACGCGACGGCTCCGTCCAAAGAAAGCCTCCCGCTCTTCCACTTCTGTACAATACGTAGTGTGATACATGCCTCAGTTTGACGTTAGTGCTGCTTCACGATGCCTCTACGAACGGATGCGATATTGACTTCATCTGATAACGGCGCGAAGTAGCGATACAGTACAAGTAGAGACCGAGACAGTATGCAGTACATATGGCTCTGCTCACCTCCGGAATATGCTACTGCGCAGCAACGGGTCCGCTTACGTGCCAAGATAGGCCCCTGGAACGTACTAAGAAGTTGATGGCAAGGGCAGGGGTCGCATCTTGGCCGGACCGATTGCAGGACTCGCGGAAGATTCTGCAGGGTTTCGATTCGAGTGTTGAAAACGAAGACGTGTGCTCTGTTCGTTTCCAGATGCTCGGGTCGAGAGAGTTGAAACATTCAACCTGTTACACGTGTTGGGTGGTTGCACTAAAACGCCTTCGACTTGGAAGCCTTTCCCTAAACGTCGACCGACGTGCGTCTGATAATAGCAAAGCACTTATATAGCCAGATCCGCTTAGATTTGGAAGACCTTTTTTCCTTAGGTCGTCGGAGCTCTCGACACAATGGGAAGTTGAAGCTTGGAGAATTCAAGTGTGAGCCACATTACATACCGTTCCCGACTTCAGGTTTTCTCGCCGGCTTACCTGCTTTTGCTATGGCATTATTCACTCACACACACACACATACTTACAATGTAAGTCTATACGCGTACGTACAATTCTCACCGAACCATATAATGGCCTACGATGGTATGTGTGAAAAGCGAATACCAGTAGGGCCCAACCGGGAGGCATTCAGTTATTAACTAAGGCACACGCCATCAATATGCGCCGACGACCACATACTTACGAATAAACTACGAAACCATATCGACTGAATGAAATCGTGATATTTTCTCACGCTAACCCATCTACGGGGCATTTTTAAGCGACTCTAAGAGTATAGTCTGTAGATATGAGACTCATAACTAAGAATGTCTCATCTCGATACCTCGCATTTCATTCCATTTTCGGCCCCAACATATGATTCATCGGCACATGTATGGTGGTGCGTATCAGTCACACGTCGTAGTCAGTATGTAGACGGTAGTTGAAACATGGGCACTCCAAAACTATCAAGTTTAAGTCGTGCTAACGCGATGCCGCGCCGTTCTCCTTGGGGTCTACAGGAGTTCTTATCTTTAAGCGAGCATTGGCTTCGTATTGCTATCTAGTGTTGTCATGAAATCGCTCTCCCGACCCTGAGGGCAACTATCACGATCTCATAAAAATATATTTTCGTAGGAGTCAGTAAATCAACGGTTCCTCCGCAGAGAATGCTCGTGAGTTAAGTTAAGTGCCGGGAATGCCGTTGTGTTTTCAGTAGGATTGTCTACACAAGTGTTCAAAAATTTGGGGCGGTGAGTTGACATGTCAAATACGCATCTTAGGATCTTAGGATCTTCTACTCCATACTTCTTATCATATTCGTAAGTAAGTACCTCAAACCGGGCGAGTATATGTAAGTGATGGGTACCACCATGCCTCGAAAAGGATTTGAAACAATGGACAAACCGCTAAAATTATAGCGACGTCGGCTCCTCATCGGCAGCTACCGCAAGCACTGCCTACCAGGTAGGTGCTAGCGTAGGTAGCCTTCCTAGGTAGGTATGTAACTTACAGTGGGCGCTATACCGCCGATGTAGGATCAGTGCCCGTACAGGTTGTGGCTAGGCAGTGTAACCCAAAACCTTTCGCTATACCTACCTAGATAGGTACCTACCTGAGGGAGTAGGTAGCCGTTTTTCCTGGGCTCCATCTGCCGAAGTTCTCTCCTCTCTGAACACTCCCAACCAACCAGCCAACCAACCAGCGCTAGACAATCCGCTCGCATACAACGCGCCCCATGCATATCTGCCAATTCAACTTGGACCGTCTTACAGAACACTCTCGCGCCATTTTGCCACTTCACTAACACGCAGCTCGTTGACCTCACAGTGTCCAGGACAATTCATACCGCGGGGAGTGCGAAGGCCGCTTCTCTCCCACAGTGGCTCCCCGCTTGATTTAGTATGTCCAAGAAGGATGACGAGCGCAATGCCGTTGTCCAGGACACCGCTGAGCCACTCGGTCAAATCCGAGATAGGAATGTCGGCCCAGACGAGAGCATAGTTTCTGCTGTGTTAGGCATCCAACAGCACGCCATCACGAGAAGCAATTGGATCAAGTCGCTTGAATGCCTGTATCTTGCCACTGACCGGGACGACGAGCCCACAGGCAAACGCCGGCGCCTAGACAACGGAGAGAGCGTAGCTTCTTATTATACACCCGAGTTGCTGCGGAGAACTTACCTTGATCCTGTGTCTGATCCTGAGCGTGGTAGAGAATACGTCGCTGTCTCGTATACTTGGGAGTTCTCCGAAGAAGAAGAGGAGCAGGAAAGCTGCCAGAGTTTTGGCGGCTATTTTATTGAGTCGCGAAAGACCCGTGAGCCCGCGCAGCCTAGCAATGTGAGAGACGTTGTCTGGGAGCGAGTTCTTCATTACGCTGAGCATGTGAAATGTGAGACCATTTGGATCGACCGGGAATGTGTCGACCAAGACAATGCCAAGGAAAAGGAGGCGGCGATCCAAAATATGCACTTGGTTTATAGCTTAAGCCGAAAGCCCATCGGGCTTCTTACGCATGTTATCCAGACTGCAGCGGAGCTTGACCTAATTGTGAGCTTGTTATTAGGAGACCTCAAAGAGGAGGAGGAGAGCGCTGCTTTAGACCTCCTCGATGAAATTACGTCTGACCTCTGGTGGCAGAGGGCCTGGACGTTCCAGGAGGATTATAGGGGCTCTACACGTATGACCTTATTGATCCCGCACACATCAAACCTAGAGCATCGTAAACAAGCCGCGCGAGACCTCTCAAACCGGCCGCTACTAGGAACTCTTGCGGGAGAGATCTGTATCAAATCCACTGAGTTTAGAAGATGTGCCACACAGTTTTGTCTTCGGCTCAAAGCGGAACGGCCAGAGACGGAAGCCATCTGTAACAAGATCCTCGCTACGGCCGGAAAATACAACGTGCTTCTACAAGATGCCCACGTGTCTAGCACATATTCCACGATCTCGCGTTCTATGACTCCCACGATTCTCGCCGATATAAGCCGTCGCGGTATCTTGGCCGAGTCAGATCGCCTTGCCATTGCTGCCAACTGTTGTGGCTACACCATACGTCTCGATACAACCGCCTTGAACAAGCGTGGCAGTAGCCTAAGCTTATCCATGCTTGCTCTGTGCCTTTTGAATGGGGAGGTGATGGAAAACCACCCGCGGCCTCGCCGCGGCACGCTAAAAGATGGCATCTTCACATATTTATCGAAGCAGTTCCTCCGTAGCTTTCGACCTCCTATCAACGAGGGATTGACTTTCATTAAGAGCTGTCGATTCGTAGACCCTGTGCTGACGCTCGCGGGAACTCAGACACGGGGTCATCTGTGGCGACTTGGGAAGGTCATTCGGCCGCAGGCCCTCAAACGCAACAAGTACTGCACACTTTCACCCCTCGAGACACTAGCGACGGACCTACAGTATATGAAATATGGGAAATCGTACACGGAACTCGCAACCAATCTCTTAGCGTCGATACAAGCCTCCGCTACAACCCGGATAAGTAAACATCAGCGGTATACCGGCCGTAGCCCGTTCCCGAACCCTCGGCCCTGGGGATGGCGCTCGTGGATGACGTCTGAGCTCGAAACTGCATTACTAGAGGGGAAGCCCCTACGTCTCGCGAGTATGGTTGACCCCAACAATACTGCGAAGTATGGCCCGTACGGCGCCATTTTCGTTGGCGAGGACGCCGACGATTGGGGAGACGAGAAAGAGGATCATAACGAGATTGTGCCACCGAGTTATGTCTTTACGTCCGTACGCCCTGTGAAAGAGCACGCGCGCTTCGGCGAGATTCCTAAGCATGTGTCTCTGGAAGTCGAGCTAGAGTGGCCTAAACATGACCGCAAACCAACCAAAGATAGCGAAGCCCCCTCACAGGCGGAACAAGAGCGCGGCTCTGAATCACGCCTACCAAAACTATATATCAAACGGTGGCTCAACGGCCTTTGTCTCTGGGAATCCTACGCCCAGCAGGCTGTCTTGTTCCCTTGGCCGATCGATCTACTTGCCACATCCAGTAATTCCTAGTATATATAACATATGGAGCACACCTGGCTTACTCTATTCTAAGGAGTATAGAACATAATGAGAGCGGAAGGGGTATGATTTCGCATTAAAGGAAAAAAATTAGCGTATGTATACATGTATAACATTAAAAAACTACATAAATATAGTAAATCCATTCGCACAATGCCAAAATTAACGCACATTACAAGCTATAAGCGTCCCCTCTTATAAATAATGCTGACATTTATTAAAACAACTAATCCTTATAGTTAAGTCATCAGCATAGTCCCTTCCTAATATACAAGCTCAATGATACTAGGTAGTCTATGGAGCATATCTCATTATAGCTAAATCTATTATATGCTAATGCAAAATACTTCTATCCATGAACTGCATTGTTGGTGGTCAATGGGTAATCGTATGGGGGTGGGGGGTTCGCAAACCGCATGCTTATTGAATAAGGGGGAAAACCAAAAACTTGAATGCTAAAGCAGGAAAGAATAGCTATAATCTGATAAATTAGGCGGGAGGTTGCAATTAAAGCTGTCTAGTTACTCATTACCGGCTATTTCATGCTTTCTAGTTATGTAGGTGTTTCTAGTTGATGTTGCAAAAATAATAGCCTTTGTTCTACTAGCCAGGATCTCTGTCCTCACCCAAGCAGGCAGTAAATGCAAAATGTATATCCATTACTTGTCACTATCCTCATCATCAATCACCAGGGTCCTTTTTCGTCGGGGCCCTCGTTCTCGCTTTTGTGGCTTGCCTTCATCGACATCGTCGATATCTTCTATACTGGAAGTTTGTTGTGAAAACTTCTTACCCCCAAGACCTTTATCTCGTAGTAGTTGGCTCATCGAAGGCACATCATCCTCACTATCTTGTGTGAAAGAAGTTGGCTCGTAATATGGCGTCTTTTTCGGCTGCTTGACTTTTGTAGCTAAACCAATGATAGTGGATCCTCTGGATGACACAGACATGGGTGAGGTAGAGCGACCGCGCATGCTTGAGGTCATAAAGTTACTTGACGTGGCTACGTCATCTCCGACGACGAAGCCTTCGAGGTCCGCACCGCTGTCTGAGTCATCTGTTAGTTCTAGATCACTAGTGCGCCGGCAGTCGTCACCCTCATCAGCGCTCTCGTCGTAAGATGCCACAACTGGGGCCTTTTTCGGCCTACCACGGCCTGCCTTTGTGCCGACGTTTTTCCGTGTTTGCTTCTTGGTCTGCCTCCTGGATATGGGCTTTGAGCATTCATTACGTTTTAACGATGGAAGTGGAAGTTCCCTCTCCACGCCTTCTGAATCATCATCACCACATATATCTTGAGAGATAGGGCTGGTGTATTTTAGGCGTGTAGTACCATGGGTTTGTCGGCGGCTAATAGCGGCAGAAAGCTCTTCAAGTTCCTCCTCGTCGCCTTCGTTATTCTCGGTGGGCCTAGGGGGGCTGTTAATTTTCCTACGCTTCGCAGGCCGCTCTTGTTCCGCAGGCGCGTCCTCTGAATCGGAACCTTCATCTGGTAACGGCAATTGGCTGAAGCGGCTGTTGTCAACATCGCCATATGGTTTCACAAATCTATCCTTGATAGACTGAGACTTTGCCAGAGTCTGAAACAGCTTGACGGCTCTTTTTGTATAGGCCCCGTGCTTAACGTGAACAGTTTTCCGTCGCACCCTTTGAGCTGTAGGATGTGCGGTAATGTTAATTTGTTCGATGAACTCTGTCGGCTCTCTATTCTGATAGGGGAGATTCTTATACATTTTATTCAGCTCATCCATTTGTGCGTTGCATAGCAGGACTTGGATGCGGTCTGGTACGTCTGCAACTTGGTCTTCTTCTGTTGCAGCCTTTTGGGTCTGTGCCTTGGCTTGTGCTTTGCCTAACATTGAGGATACGGTTTGGAACCCAGTTTCAACGCCATCAGGCATGTGGAATTTTTTCGGTGGCCTCTTCTTAGCTGGTTTCCTCTTCTTTGGTTCCGGTAAACCTGACTGTTGTGTATTTTCCACGGGGATCTCAACGGCTTTCATCTCGACTTTAGGCCGAATGTCCCTTGGTACTATCCTTGTCGAAAGGTCATGGCGAAAGCTGAAACGACTTCCGTCGCATATCATTGCTTGCATTTTCTCATAACCATCTTTCGATTTGGCGTAATTGTCCTCCTCTTTGCCTCGCATGAGGAGTAGAACTACACGCCCAGCTCGCTTTCTGCCTGTTCGCCCCATTCGCTGTAGCATTCGGATTGGGGAAGCTGAAGCGTCATAGCAAACAATCAGATCGACTTGACCGATGTCAAGACCTTCTTCTCCGATAGAGGTCGCAACGAGGACGTTGAATTCGCCGTCTTTGAATTTTTGTATCCTCTGGATCTGCTCAGCTTGTTTCATGCCTTCAGACCTCTTGGAATCGGCTTGACCGACGAACACTGCGGCCTTGACAAGAGGCTGATGGCTATTTAAAACTCGGACGATCTCTTCCGCACTATCGCGGTATTCACTAAAGACAATGATTCGTGTATTAGAAGCAGGGTGATCTCCACGCCCGTCGCCTGCGTCAATGAAATGATTGAGAACAGTGGTTGATAGTTCTGCTAATTTCGGGTGCCCAACAAAATTGTCGTTGCGTACCCATCGATCGATTTTTGTCATCATCTCCCGGAAGCTTGCGTCTTCAACGATCTGCCGCTTGTATTTCGATCCTTTCTGGCCCTGTCCTTCTATCTCGTCTCGGAATTGCACTAAGCTGTCGTAAAATGGTTTTATGCCATGAAAATTGAGCAACTTGATGGTGTGAGCCAAGCTACTTAGTATCGCGAAGATAGCAGTTGTCATGAATTTGACTCCTTGGTTGGCGTGGCGGCCGGGCCCCGCGAACCAATCCTTACGTGCTTTCACCAATCCGTAAGTCGTGAGTGCCATTGGATCACGACCGTAGTACGCGTTTTGCGAGCTTAACTTATCTACAAGTGGTTGTAGAACTTTGGAGAATAAATCTTTGATCAATATGATTTCATCCGATAGGTCTAAGAGAATAATGTCTTCGTCTCTCTGGTGAACGTAAGGCCTGATATCGAGAGAGTTCTCCGTGCGAATCTCCACGTATGATATCCCAAGTCCATCGATGACCTCTTGGACAGCCTCTACCTTGGAGCCTGGAGTTGCTGTTAGAGCTAATATCCGAAAACTATTTGAGAAGCGTCGTATGAAGGCGACCAGTTTCACATAGGAGTAGTTCCCAGTAGCTCGATGAGCCTCATCAATAACAAGCAGACCAATAGATTTAGGATCAGCGAATCCAGAAGAAAGGTCATTTTCTAATGTCTGTGGCGTCATGAAGAAAACCCTCTTCGAATTCCACTCTTCGGCTCTGAGGGCTGGTGTGACTTCTCCAGTAAGGAGGGTTGTCTGAGACCTCGGGATACCGGCGATATGAAAGCACGCATCGACTTGCTGAGATACGAGGGGCTTTGTAGGTGCCACGAATATCAACTTGGCCGTTTTCATCCAACGAAAGTAGTTTAGCATGATGGTAGCCGCGATGAATGTTTTACCTAATCCCGTAGGTAATGCGACGAGAGTGTTGTTAAAGAGGCCATTCTTAACAATGCTGAACTGGTAGTCACGTGTCGGACCTAAGTTGGTTGGATAGACCCAGGTTTTTAGGGCTTCTGGGTCCAGTTCGTGATGTGTAGGTGGCTCTGGTGGTAAATCTGCACGAAAGACATGGGCTCTAGATGGTTGAACCGGCCCAGATGAGTCGTCGTTTTCGTCGACCCTCTGTCCAAAGAGGGTCGTTTGCCTGAAAGAAGCCGTTGGACCGCCGACCCTAGGGGTAGGTGTGAAGACCACAGGGCGGGTGTTATTTCTTTGGTGTTGATTTGCTAATGAACTTGAGGATGCAGCGGGTGAAATACTATCAAGGCCGACGAGATGCCTGCTCGTGCCCAAAGAGCTAGCATTCTGCTATAAGGCGATACAGCGTAAGCTAACAGGGAAGAAACCAAACGACGAGCGTAAGCCCAGGAAGAGAACAAAAAACGGTTGAAGTAGTGGGTGGTTAGACAAAGGCACGCTAAGCAATGTTGGGTAATACTGCAACGTAACGCAAGCAAGATCAACTCACCGGTTGGCGCGGCTGCTGGCGAAGCGTGGAACTATCGAATGATGCCGAAGCGGATGTCCCAGCACCAGGTTGGAAGCGGCTATTATTGGCACGAGGCGGAGTGGCCTGTGTTGCGGCGACGATGAAGTCCTCATCGGCGATATCATCGCCATCGAACTCATCCGAATCCATCACGTAGTATACTTGCCGTACCGGCGGAAATCACATCACGCGCAGTCGAACGTAGCAATGGCCAAGAACAGCCGTCGAATCTCACAATACGGGTTAAGAGAGGTGGGCAGTTGGCGCGTTTGATGGTGCAAAATGCAGTCGTGATGCCCGAGATTAAGAAGTACCAATGGCCACGATTTTCACGCCTGCAACACCAAAAAAACGCCTAGAGCTACTTGGAGAGAGTTATGACGAGGAAGGCATCTAATTCCCCTCTCCTCATACAGATAGAGCTGAACCTGAGGGAGTCGTGGTTTGCATCTGACCCTGAGGCTGAAGGCAGGCATCTACCTAGTTAGGTAGGTAGGTACCTGCCGTCTCTCTCTGTCGCGAAGTCACGTGAGATAACTGTGGGTAGAGGCGGGGTACCTAGGTACCTAGGTAGATGTGGTTAAGTAGATGTGGTTAGGTGGATGTGTTTAAGTAGATGTGTGTAAGTAGAGATGTTTAAGTAGAAGTATTTAAGTAGAAGTGTTCAAGTAGAGGTGTTTAAGTAGAGGTGTCTATGCTATTGTATGTAGCTAAGTTACATAATGTAGGTAGATAGATATTACTAGGCAGGCACCCATTGAAACCATTGCCTAGGAGAAAATAGAACAATAGGTCAATGAATAATGATATTGATTGCGCCCATTAATAGGCATGTAGATACCTACAAACCTACCTCTAAGTACCTATGCACCTACCGTATGTACCTATGTACCTAGGTAGGTAGGTACTGCACTTCATCTCACCTTAGGTAAGTACTTTAGATATGTATGGGGATAACCCTGGACCTACCTACCTACCTAAGGTACCTATTGTAAGACCCTACCTAACCAGAGTACAGTAGGTTGACCCACCTAACTCACCTATTATCTACATCTATTGCACCTATTGTACCTAGCTATTGTAGGTATCATTAAGTGGGGTATCTGGAGGTGGACAACCAATCAGAGGCTGTACTTGGCTCCGCCATGTGGTTGCCTGTGCTCTTACTGCGTTGGTCCTAGCGTTTTCACCATGATCATTGCCTATAACCTTTTTGTTTCGACGTCACTCGCTTCCTAATTTCTTCTCCCTCTTTCAACAACAAACCATACTAGCCTTGTCGACACCGCACTACCTACTGGTCTTCGCGCTTTGTTCGACATTCACAATCTCTACCCTTGGTTTACCCTGAATCATCAACGCAACTTCGTCTTTCCACCTCTTTGCAGATCGAGAAACAGATATCACAATAGCGAGCGGTCGCCTGACCTCACGCGTCTCTCTGCAGCTCTTCTGACACTTGTCGTTGCCCTATCCTCACAAACCCTACGCGACCTACCGATCCCAAAACNAAACAAACAAACAAAAAAAACCCTCTATTCAC
>JAPUUL010000662.1:0-15419 GCA_029590625.1 Lasiodiplodia mahajangana
GGGGATGAAATATTCCATATAGCCATGATCGCACGAAAGCGTCATGTTCGGGTTTCGAGGGTTTTGGATCACCTTGCCAGCGACATTGAACCCGCCCGAGCTATCGAGCATAATGGGCCGCCTTCTCGGCTTTTGCTCGTCTGAGCGCGCACCGTTCGCCAGCAGGGCGAGTAGGCCAACACACATAACGAATAGCGAAGCCATTTTCAGTGTAGAGGAGGCGTGCGCTTGACCCCCTAACCAATGAGAGCCACACGCTCATTCATATTCAAACCTAATAAAGGCGAGGGCCATGCTCCTCTTAAATTACTGAGAATGGCGAGGTTAAGCATTTCAAGTGCCGGCTCGCATATAGCACGCCTCCGAATCTATTATTTCACTAGTCTGCTTCTACGTGATGTTATTCGCTCCAAGAGTGCACGGAAACGATGGACCTAGAAATCGATTCAGCCGCCAGCGATACTATACTACCCACCTTGCCGAACCCAGTACCCATATTGAGATTTTCGGACAAATCGGGCTAAAAAGTCGGGTTGACGCACGACCGCCGATAACCCCAAATTACCCGACTTGACTAATAACTAACGTAAGCAACTACATGAATGCCAAGCTCCGTTTAAGGGCTCGGAAGGATTCGTTCACAATAGTCTTGTATGCGGTCAGGGGTCCTAAGGAGTTGTTATCTTTTTATACCAAGTTTAGAGCTTATTTCCAAGCTAACTTAGGGCGTTTCGCCAAAATTCTCCTTCGTGGCCTTCGTATAGGTACATTAGTACTAAATAGGAACTACGAGATTCGCATGATAGCAATAATAAACTGTGAACTTATCCCAGAAGGTGTTGCCCATGAACCACGTCGATCGACTGGCGACAAGAAATTTTGTCTGGAGCAATAGTATATAATCGAGCTATAGGAACACGACAAGGTAGAATGGGAATGACGCCTAATATTGAAACAACCTGGAGCTAAAAATATGTTGACCATCATTTTTGTTTACCTATCTTAGATGGCGGTCTTAGCTGTGCCTAGTGAGATGGCCTGTCTCTTTATATTAAATACCTCCTAGCTTAGGATAGGTGATACTTCAGAAAGTCTTATTCTTGTGCGCAGGTTCCCAAAACCTTCTCCCTGGCTACAAGCTTACCTATATACCACAATAACCTCTCCTCTTAGCTCCCTAGGCCCTGAAAAAGTCTCCTTGTAGAGCGTCATCATAGTCTTTCTAGGTGTAGTGGAAGCACTAGCTGTTGTAGCACTCCGAATTGTCGGTGGTGTACATGAAGCTCATTGTAAATCAGATAAACGTGAAAGCTGGTAGAAGTATCATAAAACATGATAGTCCACACGATGCTCTAGTCCTACCATCGGCGGAGCCACCAAGTGAGAACAGCAATCTCTTCCAATTGGTCTAGATAGCTTAGTATGGTGGCAAAGAACAGCAGGTTTCACTGGGTAGTTCTAAGGTCATAGGAGCAACGCTTAGTAGCGTCCCTAAGCGCCTCATGAATTAGTGAAGCTCTAACATTCTAGCTACTATGTAGTTTAAGAAAACATGATAGAACTAGGAAGTCATGGCTAACCTAACCCCCTAGAAATTAAGCCGTGGCTCTGGGGCAATAATTAGCGTGTGAGGGCGGACAGCCCGGGTTGCGAGGACGATTATTGTGCCTTACCAGGCTCAACTACCTTCTCATTACGCATGGATATGCTGTGTATGGTTTGAGGGGGGCGAGGGTCGAGTACAGGTTCCTCAGCTTCGTTCAATCTTATGGCTCCGGTCACCATTAGCAAGCCTAATAACTGCATATGGCGCCTACGGAAGAAGCATAGCATCGCAAGTTTTTTCCGGAATAAATTAATTGCCTGGTCTTGAGAATTTTTAAACGATATCCGCGCTTACGCCCACATGACACTTGGCGCCGATATTTATCAACCACTCAGCAACAACCAACCCGTTCCAAAGGCAGCATTCAAACGACACTATCTTTCATTATAGGATAACCTGTCGACTAGTACCGAATCTATTTTGGTTAATAATTACTAGATATTTTAAACCACCACCACTAGTTACTCATTGAGGCTGCCAAGTTAATTGACGGCTGCTGTCATCTCCGCCTGCATATAGCAGACGCTTGAGGGCTGACGTCAACGTTGTGGGGTTCTATCAACTCATGGGAGAAGTCGCCTTTTTGCCCTAATTCAAATTGGACGAAAGACCATCAACATGCGAATACCATTTACAAAGCGCCTTCACTAATAAATATCCTAACGTAGTCCGACCACAACCCTATTAGCGTATATCCATCTATGTTCTTATGCTGGTTTACAACTGGTTTAATTTATTAGTAAGGGACAGAGAGTAACAACAACCCCTAGATAGAACTGGACCACTTTCTTTCCCAGCACTCTACCGAATGCAAAGAATCACCTCAGAGGATTGTTTCGTGGAAGCGATTCAAGTGCGTCGGGCATAGCTGTGTTACACAACCGCAAGTTACTAATTAGATACGAGCATTTTACGTAAGAAGATAGCTCTCGGTGGCAACGGCACTGATGTCGGCCACTCACCGCGATGTGGCATAATACCAGGAAACTGAATTACTGCATTACATCTGCACTTACCTTACCTATACATGCGTTGAAATATTTGTTTTCGAACAAGTGCTTGGAAGTTCGAACGTTGCTCGTGATTAGATGCGGAATACTCTTTCATACCCTTGACGTAACGGAGCCAAGGTAAGTAGACATAGTCTCGATCTCGATAGACGGAACCGTGAAAAAGGAGCCCATGTTTTCGTTGAGGGAGATTCACATCCCGGGGTTGCTCTCGACTGGGGTGAGGATAATTATTAGTACCATGTCAACAAAACAACGACAATGCCATACAACGTGCGGGCTTGCGTGTATTATCCCGGGCAATCGACTGATTATCGGTCTTGGTAATCTAATTTTCGCGTACAATGGGTTGCAATTTGCGCAACCCTGTGGGGTTAAGGACTAGATTGTGATATTTTAGTTAGCCATGAGCTTGCCCAAGGCTTAGTCTACGTGTCTACAGACATACAACACCTTTGGCATTTACTATTGCAAGAGAGGAGGGGTAAGGAGGGGTATACGGCAAGGGCAGGATTCGACGGGTTAGGTATTATAAAAGTCTGATGAATTCCTGACGAGCTTCACAAATCCTTCTGTTATCAATCATCACATCTAGGCATATCAGTTGCCGCCGATTTGACGGTGGAATATTCTCTGATTTTGAAAAATGGGTTTCACTGGTTCCGGAGTTTACGAGGTTGTGCCGTTCCAAGCACCAGAACTGACTGCCAACTCATGGGGCGGCGGCATGGAAGTAGGGGCAGTGGTCCGGGCCTAGTGAGTTACGTTTCACATCGACGAGATCGGAACTGAAACCCTAAGGGGATTGTCGATTTTAACGAGTGTGTACCTAAATTGTAGCCCCCGGGACCGCTCTAATCCGAGCACCAATGTTGTGTGGCAGCTGGCTCTTATCGCGGGGTCTGGAGATGGCGCTGAGTATTTAATCATCAATGTGCGCACCGGGTGCTTCCTCACTGCTACTGGTTATTTCGAACATCTAATGTCCGAACCGGCTTCCCAGCTCACTATATCATATCGCAGCGGAGAGCAAGATCACCTCTACTTCCTAAATATCCCCCACGGATCCAACCACCCACTGGACAATCAAATTGATCCCAACTGGCGGCTATGATGTCTTGAAGTAGGTTATTTCCCGCCTCTTTTCCAAGAAAAGTACGTGACTGTATATATGCTCATATGGAAATAAATCATCAACATTAACAACGGGGTCCAATCCCGTGGTCAGTTGAGCGTCAGCGGTTCCTCGACCCGATCGGGAGCTGACATCCTTGCATGGCCCGTCTCTAATACTAATAACACTAAATGGTACTTCGATCGCCGTCCTTAATCGGTACACATGCATCGGGCCTTGTCTTTATCTGTTTCGATTTTCTGTAATTACAGTTCGAACATCTAGGATCTATGATTTTCGAAAGGTCAGCGTTGAAATTAACCCGATGATTTGCTGCTGCTATTCAAGTTCACTTGAAACTCTTCATACTTTCTTAGATTTACTTCGTAACCTCAGAGACCATGCTTTCACCCTCGTTCTAGCTCCTATATCGCTCAATACTATAATCCATGCCTCATTATATATACCGCTGCTTGGATATACACACAACAGGCATAAATTCTTGTGTTAATATTTCATTCAGTGCATGCTTGGCTTTATAAGCAATGAAGGTAGAGCCGATACAAGGCGAGCCGCACAGTAGGTTATGATATAAAACTGATTGATGAAGTGTCCTTCCTAGATGATCTATGTGCTATCTAGGGATGTGCATTCCGTTAGGCTTTGTAGGCTTGGGATCGGGGTCTCGACATTACGCACTGATGGTTTGCGGTATACGTACTCTCTACGACGTTGTCTTGCTGGGCGGATAGCCCCTCGCTCGACCTAAACTTGGCCATATAACTACACTTCTTCTATAACTTTAGCCCCTTTCTGCGAGGTATACACAGTGAGGCAAAGAGCTATGATGGTATTGCCGACCCGTCGTCGTAATACTGCTCACAAACCTGGCCAACTGACCGTAGTACTTCACCAAACAATCACCAACTGAAAACCTCCTCGACTACCTCCTGAACGGGATGTTCGCCACGTGCATTCAAAGTGTAATGTAAACGGCCTCCGTTCGCATCAATCCGCAAGAGCGGACGAGAGCGGAATAGATCTAATGCTGCAGCGCTGTCCGAAAAATTATTCATTTCGTTTGATTCGCTTTCCTCGATTTCAATGATCCTCTCGGCAACTTGTGCTGCTAGCAGACTATTCCATAGACCCTCTTGACGGGACACTGAACGAAGAACGGCAATGGCTCGTCGGCGGATAGTAAGATCTCGACAACTGCTAGCCACGGCATACATGGGAATAATATAACCGGATTCCAAGCTGAAGGAAGTTATGTTTTCCCCGCTATCATTATCAGAGATGAAAGAGGCTATTTTTTCACCAAGCAGCACCATTTCCTCCACCTGCAGCGTGAAACTGTCCCAGGCAGAAGAAGCGTTAGAAGGGCGCAGTTCGACTTCAAATGAGACCCATGTAACCAGAACATTGAGCTGGAGCACAGCCACGGCAAGCTCCTCTCTCGGCGAGAACTTTTCTCTCTTCGATTGCACGAGTTCCTGTACTGCAAGCCAAAATTTCGACATGAGCTTGGCTAGATGGCCTCTGGGGTCTTTCATCGGGCGGTTTGGGAGTTGTATTGAGTCGTCTGATAGCTTGGCGTCTAAACTGCCGCTGAATAAACAAGCGCCATTTTCAAATGTACTCTTGGCCTCGTTGATACTCGAGAATGAAATGGGGGCATCGCCGTATATCTGAGCGGCGTAAGAAGAAGAAGCTGCAAAAAATGGGCGCTGGTAGTCTCCGATAATCTGTGTCAAGTTTATCAGCTATGTATATGCTGCCTGGGAACACTAAGAGACGATAACTATTGAACAAAAGAGAGGAGGTCTTACTCGGGATGCCTGGGAGTCTAGTAAGGCAAAGATCTTCGCATACGTCTCCAACGAAGCGTAGGAATTGATGCGACTCGGTGACCCGAATTGTTGATGACGTAGTACTCCAGTGTCCCGATCATACACAGTCTCTCGCAAGAGCTTAACGCCACTTTGAATATGTGCTATGGATAGAGCGTGATTTCCTTGTATGTTCTACAAAACTCGGCATCCTCTATTAGCATGATGTTATAAGTACAGAGAGAGTGATGGACCGTACCTCGAAGCAGGCGAAAAGAATGGACAGGATAAGATAGATGTCGATGCCTCGCTGTCCCCTGCTGAGTGACGGATCTAACAAGTGCCGGATGGAAAGGTTGTATTGCTCTAGTGCAAAAATACCGACTGTAGCTATTTCCCCTGTCTGTTGCATGGCTAGCTCGTGCCTTGATCCTATGGCGACGATGGCATGACGCACAGCGGGTTCATGATATGCAGCTTGGAGAGTAATCCTTTCCCAGAAATTGGACCCGAAAAAGCCAGCTAGCTGGGAGCATGTTCGCTGTACGAAAAATGAAAATGAGCGATGGGAACGCTGACAGGCGTGGATCTCCAAAGATGGGCTGGCTGGGATGGATGCCGACGCCATGGGTGTCTTGGCATGAGCATAGCCGTCACAGGTGCGGCCCGTCGATGTGCACCGGAGACAAGCCGGCAGGCCTTCGTCACATTTGACTCGCCTTACTAACTGATGGTGATTAGGTTGGGTGCAAGGTTGGGCAAGGTTGGGCAACGGATATTTTGTTTTGCTACTTACTCTTACAAGTGAGACATCCCGATTGGGTCTTCGGCCGATACGCCCGCTGTCTCTTCCCCCTTTTAACCTTGGTCATTTGAGAATTTATTTACTACCAGGTAATACACCGTCGCGTTCAACAGCGAATGGGAGAAGGCTTTCGTGTGGGAAGAGCGAGCGCAATGAGTTAGTTTTTATGATCCATCTTTACAAATGCTGCGTGCATGGCTGGCTACCTGTGCTATTTTAAGCGGCTGTTGGATATCCATGCTCGCACGCGTCCCTAGTCGGTTGAGCGTCATTCTCCGTCCACCATCGTATTTACACTAGGCTAGGTCGAGACGTAGTTAGTCGTAGATAGTACCTAGTTGATTTGACTTCCATAAGCGGCTGGGCGTCCTCTGATTGGCGTGCTCGTAAGGACCCTGCAACGATCTCACCCACATAAACCCTGTTGCTCTAGCTTCACTAGGCTAATCCTGGCCTTCAACGCGTGAGTGAAGTCAGTGAGCTCCTGAACTCGGTCTCAGGATATAGCCAAGCACCCGGGCATCATGGATTTAGCTGTCGTCAATCTTCTCCGTAGTTCATTAAAGAAGGGTCTCTAATGAAACAATACGATGGGGCTTATGGACTATCGCCGGGCTTAACATTAGGCAACATCGTATTACGGACTAACAACTTAGGTATAAGAAGCCGCATGCTAGCCTGTCTCTGTAACTTAGCAATACTCTGTCAATTCTCTTCTAGAACTTCGATCCTCACGCTCGTTACATAACTAACTTTTACTTCACTCGCTCGTAATCATGGTTCATTTTTCCTTCTTTGCCCTACCGGGCGTGTCTTCCTTGGTACTAGCATCGTGCTCCGAGAATTGTACTTGGGACACAATAACCCCTTCGCGGGCTCTTACCTGGTGCTCTTGCTATGACGGTTTCTTTTGTGCGAAACTCGATGTTGGTCTACCTCCGTAATTCTGCCATGGATGCATGCTAAATAAATTGTACAGGTACCTCTAGATTATCAAACCCCTAATCTTGGTCGAGCCTCCGTCCCTCTCATCAAACTACCAGCCAATACCACCTCATCTTTGGGCCCTTACCAAGGAATGGTACTTATCAATCCTGGCGGACCAGGAGGTTCAGCTGTAGACGAAGTTCAGAATAACGGAGTCGCATATTATCAAGTTAGTAAACTCGTTTGATCACTCACTTCCTTAAGCAAGTTTAACATTTGGACCTCTCTCTCTCTCTCTCTCTCTCTCTNATTTCCATTTCCCTGCTGGCACTTCTTGTTATGTAATGTTAACATTTGCTTCTCTCAATAGTCTTTAACTGGCGATAACTGGGACATTGTTGGGTTCGAGCCACGAGGGATATACCGCAGCGAACCCAATATCAACTGCTCGGCCACCGCAAATACATCTCAAACAGCAAAATTGGACTCTCGAATCGTGCCCGATGTGACCGATGACTTTTTCATTAATTATATTCAAGCCGGGGTGGAGCTTGGTGAACGATGCCAGGACACCGTTGGTGGAGAAAGGGACGCTGGTCCCCATATGTCAACCACGACGAACGCAAGGGACATGGTTAGCATTGTGGACGCGTTCACAAAGACTGCGGATGGCGAAAGAGCCGCGAAGCCAAGTCATCTTCTGAATTATTTCGGCTACAGCTACGGCACATTCCTCGGGCAGGTCTTTGCCTCGATGTTCCCCGGCAGAGTTGGCAACATGGTTCTAGACGGCGTCTTAAGTCTTGATCTGCCTCTGGGGGAGGACCTCAATACTATAACCACTCCGGCTGATGGCGTCATCGCTTCCTTCTTCGTATATTGTTACGAAGCCGGCCCGTCTCAATGCTCCTTTTATACAGGCTCCTCGGCACTTGACATCTTTAATCGGTTCAACCAGTCATTTGTCGAACTAAATGCAGAACGGGCACAGATTGAGAACTGGACTAATGCAACAGATCTCGAGGCAGCGTTGTTAGCAATGAAGACTGCTCTCTACTATTCAGTGGCATCGCCGGGGTCCACCTTTGATGTTTTATCCGACGCTATGGTCACGCTTGAACAAGCTCTGATATTCCAGCAGCTTCCAGCATGGACGGAGCAAATTGTGGCGGTCATCGGAGACCCTACCGCAGCCGGCGAGGCGAACGCAGAATTAAGACTTGGTACGTTATGTACTGACCAGAGCAATAGATGGTATAACAAAACGCTCCAAGACCTGGAACCTGCTATTGAGCATCTTAGGGAAGTGAGCATTGTTGGAGAAATTGTCGCGAAGTCAATGCTCGGGTGTCTCGGATGGTCTATCGAGGCTACGGACGTATTCTCTGGACCATTTGGTGGTGATACGGCGACCCCTATCTTGTTCGTCGGTAACACCTACGACCCCATTTCACCAGTCTCAAAGTAAGTAAGAGGCAATCTCTTCTGCTGAATGAAGGCTCACGTTATGGAAAGCGCCCTCGCGGCTGCACCGAACTATAAGAATGCCCAAGTAGTTACTGTTGACGCGACTGGAGTAAGTGATATTCTCCTACATAAGACTATGTTGTCGGACCCAATACTAATCAATAAAAGCACACCTCGAGGGTGGCGGGGAATTCCTGCCAGCGCGCAAAAGTAAATGCCTATTTTCAAACCACCCAGTTACCAGGAATTGGTTCTTACTGTAGTCTCGAAACTGGCCCTTTTGGTATCACACTGAACAGCACACTGGAACATATCATTCATCAAGCAGGGTTATCACAACTGGTGTCGTAGGGCGGAGAAATCAGTCCATATTTAAGGAAGGCTCTGCATATAGAATTTGAAGCATTAGAATGGAAACTTCCAGGGTTGAAGGCTCTGACATCCGCAATTAGGAGCCCCTATACCACGCCTAGCTAATAAGAAGAAGACATTTACACAACCCTTACCCTACAAAGGGTAGATGAGATTATTGATCTGGACTATATCTTAGCCGACCGGCGGCTATATATTTAAACTGGGAAACCAACTTAATAGCAGGGTGATTCCGAACATCGGATAAGCTGGTGAGGATCTAGCAATATATAAGAAAGGATGATGTGGCCCAGCCTTTACACACCAATTCCCCCTGCATATAAAGCAACTTTAGACTTGCAAGCCAAATTAATAAATCAAAAATAGTACTTAAGATCTTCAATCTAAGTAATATCTAAGTGAAATTAGGATGCTGGAAATCTGATGATGGTAATTTGGTGCTTTATGCCACCTCCCCTTCGCCTCCTGACTTAAACGTTTACTTAGAGGATAACGCAAACTACTGCCTCCCACGGCATTGAGTGCAGTAGGCGTTAACCTAGTAAGTTTCCACATTGTACTGTGGCGCTGGGACCTTACAAAACCCGCTCTTACTAGAAGTTGTAAGTCTCCCACTACAGGTTAAGGGATGGCGATGTGACATGCGTCCACAAATCCCGTAGAAATGATACCATCCGCAGTAGCGAGTTTCAGTCATGAACATCCTGGACTGATTTGCCACTTGGTTAATTTGGCTTGGCTGGATCCAGATAATAACATCCGCCATGGTTATTTATTTGCTCTCATCCTTACCTAGGGGTAGTGCACGGTGCGCAAAGTTGTGAATTGTTGATGTACTTACTCCGATAGATCGATGATCCGACGTTTAAAAGAGGTGTATACGATCTTGTAGTGACTATATGAGTGTTGGGATGAACTGTTACATAAACCTATTGTCTGCTCTTGATGCAGTGCTCATTTGTAACCCCAAGATCGAAGCATCGTCCCCATTTTATATATGGATTAAGACCGTTGAGTAACCCTTAGCTGTTAGTGAAAATATAATGTTAATCGCTTAGCCTAGTCGATCGAAACTACGCCGCACTGGCTTGCGCGCGGTTAGTACTCGTCACTGTGGGTGATATTCTTACTGTCACCGCTTCAGCGTCTTCCGAAATGTTCCTAAAATCTATAGATTCCAATAAATGCTAGGACTATAGCTAATCTCGTGTTTACAATAATACTAACACCCAACAGGTTTTAACAAGTAGTAAGGAAATAGTTGGCCTGGCTTTTATAAATAACACTAATAAGAAACCAAGTCTTAGGTAGGGCCTGGTGCTTACTGGTGATGGTGATTAAAGAGAGAGATTAGAGAATTAAAGTTGTGAGGTTGCCGACTGTTGCCTATAGAGCCTACAAATACCAACAAAAGGTCTGGTGATAAGGTACGTTATAGTTGGAATCTTGCCTGAAAAGGACTAGCTTCGGCCGGGGTAGCAGTCTGTTACTAACAGGCTGTTTACTAAATCCTTACCAACAATAACTGTAAGTACCAACATCACTTGCTACTTACACAACTTATTCACGGCGATTCCCACAGTCGGGCTATCTCGCTATATACTCGAATTGGTATTACTTCGTCTCTTTTCATTTACAAACAATTGAGTGTCAAGGAGCCCGAAGTTATGATTGACGAAGACTCCAAGTATTTCTCTTTCAGTGGTGACATACCTATCGGGGGGCCAAGCACCTGGCACATCACCGACTGGGACCAGAGACGGGTGGTTTCAGTAACGATGGATGGGGAGCAGGACTCGGAGGACACTGCCATCGAACGCTTCCGCCGTCTTAGCAGCCACATAGCACCCAATGTTCACCGGATACATATATCAAATACTGGAGAGGTCGTTTCAACCTATACCGATCCGGAGAACGACCCGACTCGCTGTGTGCACTATCCGCGCTTTTCCGAAATCCCGGTTCCGGAAGGGATTCGGACGTTGAGACGGGACGAGCTCGAGGAGATCGAGAGACTTGGCCCTAATGCCGATCTTGTTTGCTATACGCCATGTTCCGGAGCCTCTGCCATAAAGGTTAGATCTGACTGTCAGCTTGGGATCCCTCACTGCTGACCCTTTACTACGCAGGCCGTATTCAAATACTACTTTTTCTGGCAGTTAGCATACGCGTCCTGGAAGGAGATGAATCTATGGATGCGCCTGCCCCGCCACTCAAATATTGTGCCGTTCGATAGAATTGTCCTTGACGAGCTGGAGGGTCGTGTAGTTGGGTTTACTAGCGTCTATGTGCCTGGCGGCAACTTGGAAAAAAAATACCTCACGCGTTTTCAAACTGAGGTGGCTAAAAGAGCTTATAGAGGTCGTAGACCTTTTGAATCTCCGGTACGGCATCGTGCACCAAGACATCGCTCCCCGAAACCTCCTAGTTGATGAGTCGACGGACTCTATCAAACTTTTCGACTTCAACTTAGCATCCCGCATTAGAGGTTATCCGCCACAGGAGGGTGAGAGCTATGACGAGGACCGAAATGATGTTAAGGGTGTTATATTCACCACTTATGAGCTGATTACTCGAGACTACAGCCTCCGGAGCGTGCCCCACGAGGAGCAGAACCTCGAAGATCTGAGCAGGGAATGGATAAAGCACCCGGGGGTAAAATTGGATTGTGCCATCTCATCATATCGACTTATATTACAGCGGTGGCGGGAGCGAAGAGCAGGCAGCCTTCGTGACATCCCTGCCGGTGACATCCCGGAAGCTATTGACTGGCCTGCGAGACCCCGAGTACCCGAGAAGACAATCTCGTCGAATGGCCCGAATGGGCAACTATACCATTACATTGTGGAGAGTTGGGATGAGCGACGTCAAGATGTGCGGGATAGGGGAGGCAAGGTTTCAAACTGGGAACGGCCGGCTCAAAGATTCTTAGATAACGGAACTCGAGTGCTCTCTAGCGGTGAGGAGCTTAACTGTCAGGGCTAGGCTGGCATTGCTCTGCCATAGTCCCATTCACTTCAGTCTAGTAGCAAGAAGTAGAAAGTTCTATTGAAGAAGTGATATTCTTATGTTTTATTATAGGGATAGCACATAGGACAATGGGATTAGGGATTTATTCCGTCCTGCTTCGGGGGCCTAACATTTCTTATTTCCGTCTTTTTGGATTATACATGTATGGGAGGCGCGGGCGCACGGCTAAGATGAGTTAACAAGCGCTTCTATATTAAGTCTTCAACATCGGATGGAAATATTGAAGACTTGGTATGGAACCCTCTAGGACTGTCGGAATGGACATCGATTTATAGGGTAATGTACCCTCATACAAGACCTGATCTAAAAACGCGGTTGAGTTGCTCCGTTTAATACGCGAGAAAACTGCGTATATCTAATACCGCCAATTGTAGGACGCGGATAATGATAAGTGATAATAATAAAGCCACAGAAATGGCACGTGTATATCGGTCTGATATCATATGTGTGTAACGTGGAGCAGTACCACAAAAGACGAGGTTTTTGAGTGGATGTCGGGACTTTTTCTCAACGCCACCGGTCATCCCTTAATAGCGCCTACAGGGCTGAAGGGAAATGTGTTTATTCGTTTTTGCCTTCGCGTACATATATGCCTTATTAAGTGGTTAGACGCTCATCCAATCCAATTCTCGTGCGCCGCCGTATTGCCGTGTACCAAAAACTGTATATATCCATGCGGCCCTCCCCCCGGGAAGAAGCATGCTTTAAGTACTGGTTGTATACCCATATATTACTATAAGCTTCGAACGGTCCGAGACAGGAAGGTAAATCAAGTAAAAGGGTTTTCTTTTCATCTCCATCTCACCTTTGATGCCCTCGACAAGGAGGAAAGAAGCGCCGCCTCTAGCGGGCTAGCAGGAAGAAATTATCCTGAAAACTTCGGTGCAGGTGGTGATAACTTGTCCAGCCAAAGGCCAGGTTGATGATGACACTTACGCATACTTAGATTTCATCAGCAGCTCCTAAGCTAACATCCTGTCGAAGTGAGAGAATACGCGGACAAGAGCTCGTCAAGTCTCTGGAACCACTCACTAATAGACCTATCGCTACCGATTATTCGAGTATGACGATCCCGAATACAAGACTACTGCACGGGAAGCCGTCCAAGCCGGACTCGGAGAGGATAGATCGCTCACCAACGCGCGAGGTTGGTACGCCTTGTCATAGCAATAGCGACTCAGTCTCTGCTCCGAATTTACCACAGCAGGACTGGGCCACGACAGGACGTAGGCACGAGATGGCACGGGAGGAGGTGAAAGAGACTAGTGCACCACGCGCCACGCCAGAGGTTGTAGACAGCCATCAAAAGCCGCAGACATGTTCGGTTAGTCTTCCAATTAGTGCTTAAGGTTGATTGTC
The DNA here is from genome assembly GCA_029590625.1 of Lasiodiplodia mahajangana. NCBI lineage: Eukaryota > Fungi > Ascomycota > Dothideomycetes > Botryosphaeriales > Botryosphaeriaceae > Lasiodiplodia > Lasiodiplodia mahajangana. The sequence goes on from JAPUUL010000662.1 coordinate 13,523, forward strand.
CAATAGCTACCTTGGAACTCACGATTATCTAATTAGCGTCTCGATCGGTGGTTAAAGGAAGTGCACGTTCCCTCGACACCCGGCTGTGACTCTTTCTCAGATTGGAGAAGACCCAGCAGCAGTGGTACGGCCCACTCTACCACCCATTCTACAGCATCCGTGGCCCCATCAGAGGAACAGTCTACCGTGGAACCGGATAAAAAGAAGATCAAAAAAGTCTCATTGACAGAAGGCTTGCGAACCCGTCGGGTCGAGTTCGAGGAACGCGCCAAAGATCCGAAGACGGATGGGCTTAAGAATATCATAGTCTCGGACGTCAGGATTAATAGTCTGCTTGAACAGACCGAGTCGCTATGCGGCAAGATGCAGTTGGTCCTCAACAAAGCCACAGACCTCCAAGAAGGCATCGGCATATATGACATAGTTGAAGAATTATCGGATGCTATAAACGATTGGAAGTCGGCGGCTCATATGGCAACTGCAACTAACCGAGATTTCGAGAAGGACCTCCGACGTTGTAATAGGGATGACGCCAACGAGGCAATATTTCAAAGGACCGTCTTGATGTCCATCCTCAACCGTTACCAGATGAGTGAAATATTCGACTTCAACTGTGAAGCCCAGTGGTTTCTGCAAGGAAACCCCCACCCACTGCCATCGACAGAAGAAAATATCATCACGGCCCCCAAGCCAGATCTCGCCATTTTCTTCCGCTTCACATCACTCATCGGACCAGGCCCCTCGTGGAAATCAATGCCCATCCCAGACAACCTCAGGCGGTGCATGAGGCCAGACGGGAGCTTTGAACGCTGCTTCCCGTTTATCTTCATCGAGGCGAAAAAGGGGTTCCACGACCTGACGCCGGCGCTTATAGCCAATATGCACAGCGCTAGCCAGGCACTATTCAATATCTACATGTGGATGAGCCAGGCCGGGCGCAAAGACGAGTTTTTCTCGGGCGTCCGCTTATTCTCCATTGCCATCAACCCTAGGCAGTTCGAACTTCGAGTTCACCGGGCGCAGGCCGCCGAGGAGGGCGTGGGCGAGGGGTTGGAGTTTTACTATGATGAGATTTGTAAAGGGCATAGGTACAAGAGGGACGATGTATGCAATTTACTCCGGAATATACTGGTCGAGTACGCGGAGAAAACGCTATTTAATAGTCTGAGGGAGAGCGTGATGGAGGTTCTGCAGAATCATGAACAGGGCCAGAGGCTGAAACGGAACAGCGAGGTGGCTGGTCTTGGTAATGGTGGGCGGCTCTCCAAGAAAACGACCTCGGCAATATCAAATTAGGTTGGACCTCCAGCTGCCCAATTTGCTACTCCCGTTAGAATAATAGGAGCAGTGGCTAACTAGGAGATCGACTTAGCCATTGTGGAAATAAAGGTGGCTGGTACATTTCACCCCATGTCACTTATTATTAATAAATCTAACCTTAGGTCAGGAATCACAGCCAGGATCAGGCTTAAGCTGACATTGTGGCTTTAATAAGTACTACGGCTCACCAAGTACCTAAGTGGAGCGATCGCAAAGCCTCCCACATTAGTTGCTCCGTGGTATCGGCAGAGGATCGACTGGGAAGTTGTCGCATCACACTGGGTAGCCGTCATATCGGTTTTTTTTCTCGTTGGGGATGATGGTAACAACTAGCTATCTTGCAGAGTACTAGGTATTCAAGAACTGTGGTCAGCTTGGGGGATATTCGACAACTTTTTATGTAAAAGCTATGCATGATTGAATTTGAGGCCGCGAACTTTGAAAGCTATCTTTTCCCTTGGCTGGACTAATAGTGATATTATCGTAGCGGCAAGGACTTTCTGCTTCGGGTCCTCCTGGTCCGATTCACATTCACCCAGAAACATGTTACGTGTATTGTATAGACACCTAATAACAT
>JAPUUL010000663.1:0-15415 GCA_029590625.1 Lasiodiplodia mahajangana
GTAACGCGGTCGGCGGTGTCGTAGTCGCCTTTGAGGATGACATGAGCGTTATGCATGCTAAGTTCCCGGACCTTAATCTATACGTCGACACACCATCTCACGGATTCCCTCCAAGTTACTCGATTATGCATTGTCTAGCGACCGTCGAGTTTAGCGAACCGGACTTTGGCGCCGGCAACAGACAGGCACGCTTTGCCATCGCCAACGTGACTTGGTCTAACAACAACCTCACCCTAGATAAAGGCGACAATTTCAACAACTTGAGAGGGAAAATTGATCTCAACATTGAGGTCTCGAACCAGACTAGCCCTGTCCATTATCCGATTGGGAAAGATAAATATTCATCTAACCTAGTGAGTCTGTTGGCTAGGGGCTCCCTCTCTACCCCTGCCATAGTTGAGTGACGGCGAGAGCTTTTCGACTGACTCTGATCGGGAAATTCCATAGGTCAATCTGGTTGTTAACCCGGCTATTGGTGTCGACGAACCTTACAGTGGAGAATTCAAATTCTCAGCCAACAATCCCAATCCAACCGTAAGCATAAGGGGTCCGGGTTCTAGGTTCCGCACAGAGGAAGTTACTAAAGAGTGTTGTAGTTCACGCCATGCTTCCTCGGTCGGTATAGTCACGTCCTGTGACAAAGGCTTACGTAATAGGACTTGGAACAAGGGTAGTAGGGTTCATATTTATAATAATTCTCTAGGGGTCTTAAGAAGTTTATAAAGTTTAGTTTATTTTAATTTTCTTTTAAAAGAATAAGCTTTTATTTATGCTTTTTTTAAGCTTTTATACATTATATTTTAGCTTTATTAAAAGCTTATATTATAATTAAGCTTTTTTATAAGGTTTTTTAACCTTATTACAACTAATTATTATATATAAGTTAAACCTTACACTTTTATTAGTTCTTAATTAAGTTTAATAGCTGTTATAGCAGTCTTAGCCGTATAACAATTATTCTTTAAATAGATTTAGTTCCAAGACCTGCTTTTACCCTTGCTGCTTATCGATGGGATTTATTGAACTAAGCATCCTGCCTGACATGTTACTGTATGCCATCGTGATAGGTGTACCGGTATAAGTAGCCCGTAATACACTATTGCTTTAGAGTTCTGCTCGGGACGAGCTTGCTCCCTCGTTTTGTTTAGCTTTAACGAAGACTTCGCCCCCAATGACGTCGGAATCGTGCTCCCAGCGTAGTGTTTCAATAGAACCATCATTGCCGGTAGCAAAGTGGAAGATATATATTGTGGCATCAAGGTCAGGCCACCGCCCACGCTTCCGAGACTGTTCTTCCGTGAGGCACCAACTGAAAGTGTCTTGCCCGAAAATCTCCAACCGATGTTCTTGGGTCGGTCTCCCTTGAAATGAGAAGGCTAGGCCGTCAGCATCATGGGTAACTTCAATAAACCAGTTACCAATACTATTGAAATAGCGGCCAGCGTACTCAGGCAGTGGGAAGCTGTTCGAGCCCGGTATTCTCGCTCTCTCCATGTCCCCAGGCAATTTCTTCCACATTTTATCATAGGCATCGGCGCTCTTTCTCGCCAAATCAATGTAATCATTGCGTTCATTACAATTGAGGAAACTCTCCACGAGTAACTGACCCACCCAGTCCGGGGCGTCATTCTTCGTGATCGAATTGGCTAGGACGACAATGATGGTGCCGCTTTCAGGTAAGATGTGAACGGAACTGAAGAACCCCACGAGGCTGCCATTATGATACCATATCTTCGTTTTGTTCGAACCATTGACCCCGTGCCCACAACCCCTACCAACCAGAGGCATAGGGTCGACGAACATTCCGTTAGTACCTATGCTCCCTAGTGGCGCAGGTAGTTCTGCGATAGCCCAGCCGGCCCCATACCACTGGCCACCGGCCTCAGGTACCGCGTCGGGGTCCAATGATATGTGTGGTGTGAGGAGAGCTTTGATGTTTCGCAAAGGATGAGTGCCTTGGGTAGACTCCGTGTTGATGCTCTCTTCCGTCTCAAGTTTGTAGGCGTCCAAAACAGCTTTGTAGTAGATGAGCAGGTCGTGGATCGTGCTTTTGACGCCATTTGATCCCTGTTGAACAGTTCCATCAGCTATCACCGGCCGTCCAACGTCTTGAGGTTTGTAGCTTGGATCAGGCATGTATCCATGTGCCCAATTTTCCTCTGGTGGGCGAAGGGCCGTTGTAGTCTCTGTCAGGTTTAGTGGTTTCAAGATTCTTTCCGAAACGAAGTCGCCCCATGTCGAGCCGGATACTGTAGCTACTACTTCCGAGAGCAGGTCGTACCCCCAGTTATTATATATCCATTTGGACCCGAGCGGCGCAATAGTCTCAAGGTACGACGTGGTAGGTATTGTATCTACCTGGGCTAGGAGAAGTTCGTGACCATCCTGTTGCCAAAGAGAGTTCTTCGTTGCAAGACCAGTCCGGTGTGACAAGAAATCTAGCAGCGTACTCCGTGAACGGACTTCTTTGTCGGGGTGTCGAAACTCGGGAAGTATGTCGCATATTCGATCCTGAAATGAGACGCGGCCATCAGCTACAAGTAGCGCAATGGAAGCCGCAGTGAAGCTCTTGCTCAATGAGGCGAGGTGATAAACGGTGTGTTCATCAGGGGGAAGCTTTCTTTCGACGTCTCGGTAGCCGAATCCAGCAAGATGAGTCTCACCCGTAGTACCATCTAGGATCCCAATAGAAGCACCCGCTGTCCCAGAAATACGAAATATCTCTGAGATGCTCGGACTGAGGCCCTGGAGTAGAGGACTGCGTGTCACGATCTGCATTTCTTCTTGTGTCTAGATACAAGCCGTTGCCTACGCTTTAGAGAACAAGTGTAGGAGAGTAATTTGAAGCGGTCGCTCCAAAGATTAGCATGAGCAGAAAATATGAAAAGTGGCGAACCAAATATGCAGTGTATGAGTTCAGGCTGCAGAGGCACGCTTTCTCATCCGGCGTGCGAGAAGCGACTACTCGTGCCTATAGTGATAGATCATATTAGCAAAGAGAACCGTAAAGAGGGGCTGGTTTTGGGGTTGTCCGACCGGCTGAGCACACAAAACTCTGTAGACCAACAAACACCGCGCATTTATCCCTTCCAAGCCTAGTATTAATAAAATATCTTGTGGGCCACGCAGAAACGTTTCATCTCATAATATAACGCCTCCGCTCCGGAACTTATAATCAGCATATTATTGACCTTGGCTGTCAGAGTTTGTCAAACAGGACGTGAATAACACCACGGGGAACGCGCTTCAATAGGCTCTATCTCTCTCAAAAAGCACTTGTCAATCATTATTTCTAGGGCTATGCCTAATCTTGATACTTCTATAAGCTTTCTGCTTGGGGACGGTTGCTACAAAGCTAGGCCGCTCCCAGCAGGCCCCCAATGCGTATGTATTATCCAAAGCATGGTTGCCAAACAAATGCAAGTCACTGAAGCCCTACAGTCGAGCGATCTCCAGAGGAAACTAGGCGGCGGACTTCTAGAGCCTTCGTTGATCACATGTTTTCAAGTTTCAAAGGGTCAAGTCATCGATGCTGGAACTTTGCAGCTATGGCGCAAGGATCATCTTGACCAAGACGACGTCTTTCATCCCGACTTCCTTCAGAATGTGATCTTCGGTGGTGTCGAGCCGGTTGACGTCGACCTAACGGGCGATGCCAAGGATCTGCTAAGCAAATGGGGAACAGTAAACGTGCGGTATGAAGCCAACATTGACATTACTAACGGCCCGTACTTGGTAGCCTCGGGGGCTTTTCACTCGATTTGGAAAGTATACGAGGATCATCAACTTGCATTCTCGCAGTCCATATGGCCTAACACGCACGATAACCAGTAAGAGTAATTTGATCAATCCCGCAAAGATTTCATCGTGGCTAAAAAAGTACCATCAGAGAATTTATAGCTACTCCTACTCCTGGAAATGGGTATCGGGGCCATGGCATTGCCGTGCCCGCGCGATCATACACAGCATTGTTTCAACCGCAGACACCACAGACGACTTTTCGTGACACATCCAGGTAAATAGGGCATTGAACCGAGAGCTCCTAGAGTTTGATGTTATCCAGCACCCCAACAAAATACTTGAGAATAGGGACATGCTAATATTGTTGAACATAGCCCTCTCAGGGGGATGAGGTTTACAGTCAAAGACAACTATCACGTCCGGGGCGTTAAGACGGCTCTTGGGAACAGAGCATTCTTTGAGACTTATCCCCCTCAGGATTCTAATGCGGCTGTCGTGACGAAGCTCCTCAATGCTGGTGCTCACCTTGTGGGAAAAACGCATTTGAGCTCATTCGCCATGATGGAGCACCCTACCCAGAGCGTCGACTATCAAGCCCCGTTCAACCCTCGGGGTGACGGGTACCTAATACCTGGAGGCAGTAGCAGTGGAAGTGCTTCTTCTATGGCCTCATACGACTGGCTGGACATTGCCATATGCACCGACAGTGGGTATTTTCTTTGTTAGCATCTTCGCAACAGTCTCTATGACCGTGTCGCTTATAATCATATATCCGTCTAGCAACGGGTAGCTCGCGAATTCCAGCATTGCAAACCGGCCTTTTTGGGTTTCGCCCATCAACGAATTCGATTCCCGATGACGGCCTGGTAATGGCTTGGCCGGGCTTTGATACACCGGCATGGATGGGAAGAGACCTCGGCATGTTCCCTCATATCTTCCGCGCTCTATCCCATCCAGATTTAACTAGTACCGGCAATGGGGCGAGAGAAGCCCCATTGATCCTTTACCCTACTGACTTCATCCCCTCTGACGCTCAGGGGCAAATTGATGCCATAAACGATTTTTTCGGCGAACTAGGTAAATCGGTAGGAGTCAAAAGCAAAGTGATATCGATTCACGATGATTGGTCTAAGACGTCCCCGGTCGCGGAGAAAGACCTACATCAATACTTATGTCAAGTTGGTTCACCTTTGCTTGATTAATAAGTATCAATTGACTGATCCCTGATACCTATAGTTAACTTATGACGGATGGTTTTATTCGGCCAATCATTCTTTCAAGTCATTCAGGCAGCAATACGAAGAAATGCACGCAAATCCCCCGTTCGTAACGGAATTGGTGAGATGGTACTGGTCAGTAACAATATCACGGTCACATTACAGCCCACACTTGTTAGAAAGCTAAGCTTTGCATAGGAAGCTGGGTGCTGGGGTATCTGAGCATGAGCACCGGGAACTTATGAATCGACTGTCCATTTTCAAGCATTGGTTCCTCAAGCAATACATGGCGGACGGAACGAATATCGTTGCTTTACACATCGACAAGGTACAAGCCAAATATCGCGATATTTATCCAGGTGGTGATAACCCCAACGTGCCTGGTCTACGATCTACATACCTTTCCGCCATTTTAGGCGCGCCCGAGTTGGCTATCCCTAGTAAGTTACTCTCTTATTAGTTGTCACCTCTTCCATCCCCCTCCTTCTTGTCTTCCCTGTGTTATTCATTGCTCGAAAGCCATTAGTGCTGATAACCTCGTCATTTCAAGTCTCTGAATTGCCGTATATGTCTCGCATTAGCAACAAAGAAGAAAAGCTTCCTATTGTAGTTTCGTTAATGGGCGCCCCAGGAGCTGATCTCCGACTCCTTCAATGGGCATTGGAGGCATTGGAGAAAAGCGGCCGACCAACGAAGGTAAAGACGGGCAAAACTGTTTTTTGACCCAGCTTGACCAATGGTAGTCTAAAAGACCTGAATTCAGTGGATCTTTGAGATATGTAACTTTGAGTCAAGTAGCAAAATATAGTCTGTCTACTAGCAAGTAGCGACGCTAGCAATGTTAGACATCTCGCTCTTTAGCCGACCGTCGAGGTCAAAGTGNAAAAAAAACTTATAATGGCCGCATTGTGATAAGTTTGGGATGCAATACGCTAGAATTCTTTTGTTCTTGTCACAGATTTTGCCAGTGATATCAACATTACCTGATCGTTGTTAGGCGGTTCTAGTTCTCGTATTTTGTACAAACCTCCCCGCTGTCCTTTATTTGGTTGAACTACGTCCAAGTTCTACATACACTAAATTTAACCAAGTAGTAAGTTTATAGTCTTGAAAGCCCTCGTGCTTCCATCCTAATCAACAACACTTTAAGTTATAGCTGTTATTAGTATCGTTTGCGAGTAAGTTCTTCAAGATTCGTACATCGTGACCCAGTAAAGTCCACCCCAACTTCCGAGACAATAACTATTAATGAGCATTACAACAACCACATGATAAAAGTGCTGATGTGGCGGAATAAATACCCCCATAGTATGCCTGTATCCTTAGTGTTTCGTCAATAATTCAATAGCACTGGGCCTAGAACGGTCCGGCCTCTAGACATAGTCGGTAGCTCCGGATTCTAGAACATAGATATACGTGTGAAGATTAGCGAACGACCGGCAACAGATCGCCCCAGCTGAATGGGACGCTTACCCAATTAGTCCCTACCTTCGCCAACGATCATCCCCTTCCAAATTTAGTTGGGCTAGATCGCGTCTAGTAGAATGAAGCTTTGCTATAAAGGGAATCACTCCATGCTCAGCTAGCCTATAGTGTAGATCAGGGTATGGCGTTGAGCGCCCCTTGTACCGAGGCTTATCACGATGTAATAGATGGGTATTGCACTCTTTAAAAGAGGTGACAGGACCTACTAATGAGCCGGCTTATCCATTTGCTTCACCACTCGCTACTCATCGATGGATGCACGCACAATGAATTCTGACTGTTCGGTCTGCACATCCAACTACCTTCGGGGCTCCATCAAGAAGCGGCTCATTGTGTGCTGCGATGGCACGTTCAGCGGCGTCGACAAGGGAAATAACCAATACTCCAGTAACGTCGCCAGACTAAGCCGAACCATATCTAAAGTCGGCATTACTTCCGACGGCGAGAAGGTCCCCCAGGTTGTGTATTACTGTGTTAGTGCAAGTGGGTAGACCCTATGGGGGTCTACTTGATTACTTAAGAAGGAATTTTTTTATATTTTTCCTATAAAAGAACAAGCAGTTATTTTTATAGTTTTATAGCTTTTTATCTAATAGGTATATTTTTTAAAGGAAATATTTCCAGTGTTTTTATTATAGAAATAATTATTTAAATTTATTTATTTTTACTAAATTTTTATAAATTTTTAGAAATACTATATAATAAAGTTAAGCTTTTAAAGTGCAGTTTTTATAAAAATTATATAAGCTGTTTTATTAGTATTTTTAGTAAAGCTTAAACTATATTGCTTAAGTGCTTTTTAATAAGCTTTAACTTTTAAGTAAATTAATTTAAAACTAATATATAAAAATTATNAAAAATGTTATAATTATAAAATTTAAAATTATAAGTGCTAAATTAAGCATTTTTTTATTTTTATAATTTAAGTAATTAAATGCNTATTAGTTATAAAAAAACACNGTTTTAATATTAAAAGTAAAGTTTATATGTAAAAATGCTAGTAGGGCTACTTAGGCTTATCTAGGGTTATTGACCTATCTACTATTTTTGCGGCCCTCTTTCCGCAGGAGAGAGGGCACACTAGGTGTGGGCCCTTTAGTAATGACCACTGTCCGTGCAAAGACATTTCTAACGTGCCCAGCCTCCATATTTTCGTCTTCTCGCCGCACAGACTCATACATTCACAAAGCCTATGTATACGCGTAGGCAGGGGGCAAGCACACAAACATGCTCGATTCGATTAGAGGGGGGGAATATCCGGGACAGAGATAAAAGAAACAAAAAGGATCATCGCATATAAAAGCGTACCAACGGTACACAAGTACGTAAGTAAATACCTCGTACTGGTAGACAATTATACGGGGTTAGTCAGGAAATAGGAGAAGTAACGCGCCGGCGTAACAAAGAGAGGAAACAATAATGATTACTTGGGAAGGGAGGAAAAAAAAAAAGAAAACCTCTCACGGTAATGACTTCATCGAAATATGGAATGCGGTCCGCCACAAGTACTTACCCAATCTTCATCCGGCAGCATCCGACGGAGTCCCCAAGACCGCATCCAAAACCAAGATCAAGACCAAGACCACGGAAAATTGCACAAATGCCGAAGCTCTTCGCGCGCGCTTTTTCCCTTAAGACGACGCAGGGGATGTAGATAGAACACCATTGAAGAAAAGCACGCAGCGATCAACTTCACTGATCATAGCTAGCATCTACAGCATACTTCTAGAATGCTCTCGGTCTTTCTGTCAAAGGGAAGACGCGAGAGCGACATGGAAACGGACATCGACAACAGCGAAACGTTGGAGTCAGCATGATTAGAAATTGATAAGCGAGACAATTTCCAGCCAACAGCCTTACCCGAATATTCTCGCAGCGGTTGTCCCAGCCCAGTACCGCCTACCGCCTACTGCCTACTGCCTACTGCCTACTACCTTAGGTATCTACCTACAGCCGTATGTAGGTACCTACAGTGCATGCAGGAGGGAGAGTACCTTCTGTACACTACCTAAAGTACCGTCTGTCCGTGCTTGTGGGGACACATGGGTACATGTACCCCGGCAGATCTTGGACCTCTCAGAGATCGACATGTGGACGGCAAGCCACAACGCGCGCGCACGCGCGATTAACTGGCATCACTCTTCTTTCCCACTAACAATAATACCTACCCGGCGCCCGTCCAATGATCCTCACCAATGTCACCCTCGACTCTATATACAGCAGTAGTAAGTAAGTAAGGAAGTAAGTAAGTACGTACGTACAGATCACGGCACGGACTAAGATACGGCGGACGGCACGAACGCACGTACATTAGGTAGTTATCACGCATGAACTACGTGGTCGTCCCAAACAGGACAATTACCCTGCTCAATCTCCTCAAAGAGATAGTAGGTGACGAGGTAAAAGGTAAGCCGTCTGACGGTCGGTTACCAGAAACGTATATCCCCGGTCATCATGGTATGTAGGCTGAAATGCAATAGGAAATATCCTCCCTCCCACTACTGACCTACCTACCTACCTATGTACTTACATAGGTAACAATTAATTAATTATCCTCAACGTCAGCTCCCAGTCCAGAGAAACCGGGCCTGGCTACTCGAATGCCATATTGATCCGACGGGAGGATCCGAACGATGTCCTGTTTTGTCTTATATTATCTTGGCAACTCGCCCCGATTTGTCACAGTCCTTCTTTCCATCCTTCTCTTCCAGTGAGGTAAGGTGAGGTGTAAAGTCGAGTCAAGTTGGTATCGAAAATAGATACCTCCTATTCACCGTAAAAGCCAGTCAGTCAGCCTTCGCAGACACTCTTCGTTGAAACGCTCGTTCGGTCCTACTTTGGTAGTCAGATCTGACATAATCCGCCACGGCCCGTTCGGGCGGTACCTCGTCAGCACAATCTTGGTCCCAAGTTTCCCTTTTCGCGCGTCTCCAAGCCCCCAGGCTCCTCCCCAGTCTTANTCGGCGTCGAGGTGCGTTGACATGGCAGCGATCGATTGGGAAGCCTGGCCCTGGGGTGGTGGTCATCTGCGCAGGAACCCGTCGTTTCCATAGGCTCGGCTGCCGTGGCCATGCAGCCAGAAAGTCCCCAAGTCTGGACAAGTATNGGGGGAGCTTCCCTACTGACTGGAATGATGATCTATTGCGCGCATGGCCAAGATGCGCTTACCTACCCACCCACCCTCTTCTCCCGTCGCCTGTCCGTCCGTTCTGTTTCCCCACGGTACCTTTCTCTAGGTACGCCTGTACGTCGTCTTTCTGCTTTATACCGCAGTCGATCCGTAGATGGTCTCATGTCATGTGATCGTGCCTAAGAGGGCTGAAGTAGTGACGAAATGCAACCCCCTCCCCCCAAGAGATGGGTAGACATGCAAGCCGACAACCGACGAGCCCATATATGATGATGTCTCTTCTGGTGGTGCGGCTCGTCCCATATCCGTCATATTTGCGTAGCGGCCAGTAGATGGATTCCGACATCTAGGCCCAGTTGTGAGAAGAGCCAAGATAGGCGACACCACTAATGGAATCAATATGCGGCTTTCAAGGGCCACTCATCAGAGGCAGATTACAAAGTAGAAACATGTCTATGGCCCCCTCATATTTATTACGAAATCAGCGAGCGTAATATAGAACTTGCTAGGTTATTGCGAGGCGTCAGAACACTCACGGCATCCATTCAACCTCACTCATAATTTACATAACTATCAGGTTTTCATTGGCTCCTTTAGCCAGAGTAAGCAACAGCTAGCCATAACGTTGTTCGGAAAAAACCACCTACATGCCCATGGAGGCTGAATTGCAGACTATGTAACAGCGTTTTGTCTAATATGCTACGCTTCTGGCGGTTTCAACCAATTTCACTCACCATAGAAGCATACCAACGGCTACTGTGGTATTTCAGGGGAAAAAATTTCCTCTCGCGAAGACGCCAGGCGACCTTGAATGCACCTGGCGCAATATACTTAATTCACACTATGTATTGAGTTATTGTAACTTGTAGACTGCACTGCAGTGATCGTATATATATTTACATTTCTTTCTCACGAGCGTTCCGATTTTAAGTATCTCCTTATTCATGCCTCGGGATCACTTTCAAGCACCTTATTAAGCAGGTGCTCACAGAAGGTCGACGCTGGCTCTTGATCGACGCAAAAGCTCCGCCGGAAAGGAAGTGGCTCTAAAACCGCTCACGCGAATGAGAATCCTCACAAGCTCTACGCGAACATTACCCGTTACCTCACCTTTATGCCACCTCACGACGATCACCCGCGGAGCGATGTCCGCACGCACTCGGATTATGTGACTGAAGCCATTGTTACTATCCAGTGATACGCTCGAGAGCTCTGTCGTCTATAGTTTGGCATAATGGTGTACCGCAAGCCCTGAAGTAACAGGCGGCTCAACTAGCTAGCTCGATGCGGCGGCGCCAAGAACAAAGGACTTGTCGAAGTGACGATCATTTATCATTTAGGTAATACCTATCAAGTCAGGCAAGGAAGCTGTTAGTACTCTCACACGAGCCTCTATTGACGGAATACCCTTTCGTGGTTAAAGATGTCTCAGAAGTCATCTCGCAATATGAGATAGTGTATAGTTAGTTTAAATGCTCCATGATCAGCGCCTACGCTCAGCAACCCCAGGATTGAACAGATCAAGCCAAAACGTTGAATACCTACGCGCACTTAGCGTGAAGTCCCCGCATCAGCTAAACGGGAGTGATTCCGTGAAAGTTGATTCGACGGTTAAAACATCGAGTACCATGTTGATGAAAGGAACTAGCAAAGATGACGACACGAGGCTGATGGCAGCACCCGTCTTACCCACCTATCTAATCTAATGGGCAACACTATGCGGACAATCTTCTCCGGCGGCTTAATAGTCTCACACTCAACTGCGACACGCGACATACGCCCGGAGCTTAGAGGGATGAACGTCATAGATATTACCCCTTGGACTTGGCTGGTATGCTAATAATTTATTAGCACCGACTGTTTCGTATAGAGTTGAACAGGTGGTCATTAACTTAACACGAACTTACCACGCTTGTCCGGGCTCGTACAGACTCGTAACAACCGAGCGTGATAACTTTCCTGTTACGCCGTGATGTCGGTTTGAAGGCGCATGGCCATGACGAAGAATAAAAGAAACCATTGTACAGTATACAAATGGGGGTTGTGTTCCCCATCAGAAAATCATGTGACAAATGTATATGGTTTGTGTCCCATGAGATGTTTCGAGATATATGTTTCTCTATCTCCGTTATATTACTCTCCGGAGATGTCACAACATATCAGCAGGCTTCTTGTGCCACATTACCGCAATGCAAATGATCAACAGAGCATAGCGGTAAATCGTGTTACCGCTCTCTCTACCTACCCAAGTTACAGATTCATAACTATAAATGTAATTACCTTAGGCTATTCTAAGCTTGGTAAAAGGGTAGTCGTCGAGTTCTAATGCCGAGTTGAACTGCACAACGGATATGACATCACCCCTAGTTGAGAGGTAAGACACGGGAAAACAATATAGAACTAGGCAAGCCACAAAGCGTAGGTCCACGGCCACGGATATGCGATGTCGTCGTCATACATAGACGCGCATGCTGGCCTACTACCAACACGCATCATGCTACCTACATGGGTATGCTCTTATAGGTCNGAATTCCAGTTAGTGGCTTACAATGGGCTGAAGCTGGCTGGGCAGCAGTCTCATTGAATGACCAGTTGCACAGCGTTCGGTTCATATTATCATTATGATTCTTAGATGCCCGAAGGCAGACTAGTACCATCTCTTAATTACTGTAGACACCTGATATTAAACCGCATGGCTTAATGTAACACGGCCTAGGGATAGATTGACACCGGGTTGAGGAGATGTTGAGGCCTACTAAATGCTATCCATGGGGGGAAATTGCCCACGTGATGACCGTCATTTTAGCTATAATGAGAAGAACAAGCTGAGTGATCTGATGTTATTTACCCGATCACGTTGATATTATATGCATCGGCTCATAAGCGTAAAGTCATCCCGACTCACTTTAAAAAGAACTGTTTCTGAATTTCCGTCGCTAAAGCATCTAATACTGTACGACACTGGTTCAGTCTAGATGATCTCCGGGACTATGGCTCTTTATTATTTGCTGCTGTTCAAAGAGTCATTACTGGCTAGGCAAGCCTCGAGAGTTATAACGACCGTGTCAGTTCATAGGTAGTAAGTAATTTAAGTCGATCACCACGTTTGTATATTATCAAGTCTTTATCCATGCTGGCCCTAATGCAAATCTGCCCAGTTGTAATTCTGGTGGTAGTGTTGAGTTAGGACCGACGAAGCGACTCAGCACACTGCTTCACTCTACGTTGGATAGGTGAATTGTGTAAGAATAGCAGGTATCTAAACACCGAAGATATTGCCGCTGCTCACGTTACAACCGTTGACCTTGTGCTATGTAACCGACATTAGAGGAGAAAGTAGCTAATACACGTAGTAATCATTAATATTTTCTACACACAGAATTGAGTGAGAGCGCCGGAAACTTCCAATAACCGTTTTACACTAAATCGGCGTGTTAATTACCTTGGAATTAGAATTTATATGCCATGAGTGATTAAACTTCGCCTAGATTAAAGCGGTGACCGACGCAAGATGTAACTAGGCGATGAATGGGTTTCCCTTTTCACTAGATGGCAACGTCGTAGACTTAAGGTTAAGGGAGGCAACCCTTTGGATGAAGTACTAGATAAGATCGAGGGTATCTGGACCTTAATATCGCTACAGGTGGCGATTCGAACGCAGGCGTCAAGACCAGCGGCGGTGAAGTTGTGGTTCGAGCCCATCTTTTTAACTACACATACCACACGATCACGTTCCTACGACTAAACCGGCATGCCGTATTCAATTACGCATCAAAAAACGATCACATAACATACCGGTTGCGATGAAGTCCACAGACCTAGAGCCGACGAACATACGAAACGATCATTCTTAGGTAAAGGCACTAGATTTGGATTGTGAGCTTTCCGTATCCTAGCCAACTATGTATGAGATGGGATCTCGGCTCTGGCATGCATACCGGCTCAAATCATGGTAGCAACGCTCCCACCGTTTACCTAGGCGCTTCGTAAAGGGGTTATATACACATACATCTTGGGTTTGTCATATATATACGGGCTCTTGTGCGAGGGAGTCAAAACTACTCCCAACCGAGTGAATTCATGCCTTTGGGGAGATGATATCGTAAGCTTCCAAGACACGAGACCGAATTCTATACGCGCGGTCTAAGCCTCGTTTCTAGGCATCTATAGGCGAACAACTTGACCACCGTACGAATGAATATAGTTGAACGTCAAAGGTATAGTATATAAGCATGCATGGCTTAGGAGGCGAGAGTGCATGGTTTTGTGAATGTTTATTGAGTTTACCACGTAACATAGCTTGAACAGGCATAGGCCTCCTAATAGCTACCTCCTGGTCTGGCCCTTCACATACTCTTGTTAGAAGACGACCGATTTTCATTCGGATATCATTTAAGTATATAATGAGTAGACTATGGCATATCCCCGTAAACCGTGTTACATCAGGATACGACGCGCCAGGGGGCCAAGCGCCTGAAACCTCCCTTGTCATATCCAGAGAACGGTCTGCCCCTTGCTCTACCAAGTGCTAGGCATACAAGCAACATGTCTGCGAGAGAGCCAACTAATCGGGCGCAATACCTCGCGCACCGAGATCCAGCAAGTAAATTAGCAAGCGATTTTGTCTGGTATTTCCATTAAAAGCACCTCATCATTCGTAGCGCGCGAATAGTTGCAACGTGGGGTTTCAGGTGTGCCTATATTCACCCATAACTAGTACGCACACGAGAGAATCGTGGGAGAAGGTGAGGTTGCTGGCCCTGAGGCTATCGATGTGCGCTTCTGAGTACCGACGAGCCATAGCTCGCCAACTTCGTAGCTACCAATAGTTTTAACTTGCAGATATACGGAATAGTCTACTATCAAGCATCGACAAGGAAGAGCTCAACATGGTTTGATAGAAATTGGGTTGATGGAGCGGAGACCATGCGTATCGGGGACGGCAAGACGAATTTATTCAGAAGCGTGGAGAGTTTATGTCGGGAAACTTTAATAAATGTCATGTTTGTGCATTTCTTCATCATGATATAATGATATAGGCCAAGACACACCTGCAGCAGAAGCACATGTCGGCGCTACCCAATCTTGTTTCATCACAGTAGCAAACGCCCTTGTATGATTTGAAGAAAACATCTCTCTTAGTAGATACCGGCTTCCTTATCTAGGGATCGGCAATCTTCGACGTCCCTCATTGAACGAAGCATGTCTCAGATGCAGCCGTAGAAGTTGAGCAATGTAGCGTGTTGAAAGGTCTTAATCTAAAATCTCTCCATGCAACTCCGCAATGTTGACCACTTTCCATTTTTATATATAACGTCCCAACATTCAATGTATTAGGTTCGAGCCCAAGTCATCTTTCTCGTTCCTCTTCCCGTGAATCATTCATCCATCCCAAGCCAATATGCCGTCCAGCTTCCCCCGACATCACATGCATTCCTTTACGTAAGGTTCAAATCAAACGCGGTATAATAAGTTACCCAGACCAATATGGAACCCGCACGATACAAGAGTGGAAATATGTGAACCCCGAAACAGACTCCCCTTCCCAGTACCCTAGTAAATTCAAGTCGCGGAGTGGTTGGATCTCGATAATGCAAGTGAAGCTTTCGTTGTGGTATGCAATACTATGGCAGAGACAGACAGTGAGCAACGCAGAACGGGAAATGTTATTCCCTGATGGATTCTGTCACGGGCTCTTCCTTCTTCGTCCAGGATGCCCAGCCCATCCAACTGGCCCGTTTGTTTTCGGGCTTCTCGACCACATTCTCCTGGACGAGTCGTAGGGGGCGTGGCTTGTTGCCCGCCAGGGTTGTCGCCTTCTCGGAACCAGCTATGCTTGTAT
>JAPUUL010000664.1:0-15413 GCA_029590625.1 Lasiodiplodia mahajangana
ATCTAGTTCCTGGAACGTGGCAGATACCGATACGTGCCTGTTGACCGGTCCAGGTCTCAACGTCGACCAGTCTGGGACCATCAAGTATGCACCCGTCCCGTTGATCTGTGGGATCATTGTGTCGTTTTGTAGGAGGCCAAAGCAAGCTTTCGTAATGGATATTGTGAGCGGCTTGCCGCTTTCAAGGGTTTTATAAGCCTGTTTGATAGGCACTAGACGACATCGTGCACTCGATGTATAGTCATGCCAGCAAACCCGAAGTATTTTCGCCTCCATTCCGCGCAGCTTGTCCAAAGGCGACGCTTGCCGCAATGCCATCGGAGCGGAGTCCTTGAGTTGTGTGTAATTTGGGAGTGTCGTATTAGTTGATAGGTTGTACAAGCGCTTGGAGTTTGTAAATAAGATGTCTTGTGCTAACGTCACTGCTTGTCCCTCATTGAGCTGTCCAGATTGTACCAGTTCCCCTAAAACCTAAGGGAATAAGTAATTATTCCCAAGATACAGGTGTTCAGGGAACTTACCGTCTTCAGCACAGATCGCACCTGTATGATAGCTAGCAAGTATGTCTCGGGAAATAAATGGCCGTCGGTGCTCCAAAGGATCTTGGACCAAGGACATAACTCGAGGATCTGCTTGATGACACTCTCTTGACCGTGGCGACTTATAAATGGAAAGACCTCGCCGATATCTGCATAAACATTGCTGTACATAGCTGCCAGGTAACCCGCTTCTCTCGTCCAGGGGTAACTTGCGTGAAGTATCACAATTGGCACGGTTGGGTATTCTCGGATGAAAGTTTGCATGAGAGAAGGCGACGAGTTCGTAAGCTGAATATCAGTGTCTCCGAGGCCCGTATGGAACTGGAATGGCTTCTTGAATGGGGAGCTGTCCTCACTAATGAGACGTGCAGTCTCATGAACAAGTAGCTGGTTCACTAATCTTTCTTGCAGTCTCTTCTTGGCGACGAAATCGTGCTCGCCCTCAGCATGTGCTTGAATGATCCTTCCAAGATCAAGTTTCGCGACGGCGAAGAGAAACTCCTCTTTTGATACGATGTCCAAACCGCCCCGGTAGCAGATAATCGACTTAAACCCGGCGACTTCGGGGTCAGCAAGACACCGCTTGATCTCTGCTCTGAACCCAAGCATGACGTCGTCTACATGCTTCTCTAGCGCGCGAACCAGACCGTCTGGGTGGCTTGAGTAAAGTGCTTTGGCCGCAATGCAATGGCTAGCGATTATGTCTTCAGCCACGGACTCAATACGCACAATACGCTTGCATTTGCTTGTCGTGAACGAGTCGTGCCACGAGTACGCCTCAGCTTGCTCAGGTGCGCCCAGGCCATCGTCAACGAGTATTGTCTCGATGCCTTGCAAACACCGCCGGATCCACGCCCCAGGCGACGCAGCCCGTTGCTTCTCAATGCTGGAAGCAACCGCATCCCAAGTCTGTTCACAGCCAAGGATCTGTGCTAGCTGCTTGACTGCGCGGATGTGGGCAAGACTTGACGTACTATCCAGGAGAGCATCTCCATTTGCTTCCGTAGCAATTGAAAGAAGCGAGTGGTGGCTCATGAACTGGGCTTTGAGCAGCGGGTGGGCATGGTTGTCAATGATGGGGGTCGTATCGAGCACGAGGTTCAATAGGTCATGTTGCCGAGATGCCCGAGAGGCGGCCATAATGTTTCGACTAGGATGTTAATCACCAAATATCAAGCGAGCAACGGTGGATTAAGAGGCCCTCATTATATGGGAAAGTTTGAAATCTACAATGTTGGAGTCTAACAAAACTAGGAATCCTCTAGATAGAGATATATGGAATTTGAGACGGTTTTCTTTGCTTGGGTTCTATATCTAGGTATCGTAGATTCGCATTCATAATATCTAATGACGTTGAAAAGCCTCAAATGCGATTATTAAGGTAGTTCGTAGACTAAGCGTTGCCCCTCCGCTCCTCTCCTCAGTAGCGGGTAGATAGTGCATGAACTAGGTCCACTGCCGCTATCGAATGTGTTTTAGCGGTATTGGCCTCTTCTAGTAAGATACAACATCCAGTCACCGACGAAGTCACCTAAAAAGTCACCCAGATAGCGCTAGATAGCACTACCTGAGCGAAAGCACCAAGAACTGCAAAGTAAGTACCTAGGTACTTACTTCTGGGATGCAGTCACGTGGTCAGATGTCACGCGGTCAAGCGCCCATTTAGGTAACTTTGCCTACCTATAAAGGCATAGTGAAAATAATATGTTATATGAATTCAAGGTTTTTACACTTTCATGAAATACATCTTTCAGAGGCCTTTTTAAAAGAGACCTCAGGCCGTAACTTGTGTAGCCGCGTTTTCGGTGAGAGGGACAGTCTGTGTCTGGAACTTAGGCTTGGCTTAGCTGAATACTAAATACTACAGGTCAAAATCATGGCTCCCCCCTTACGTTTCATTTTCCCAGTGTAAATAAGCCCTTATCTCCTCCCATTCTCACATTTCTTATGTCATTATTACCTTGAAATTATTATTTATCTCAAGAACGTACAACCTGCGCAAAAACTTGGCGATTTGTCCTGAGCCCAATACATTCAGATCTTGCCCTTGGCCGAGAATGTACCCCCGACCTCTCTATCCACCCTTTCCTGGCCCATTGCCCGCTTATGCACCACCCTCAAGACCATATCCGTTGCCCTATCATTGGAATGGAGTGCCTCCAAACCTAGCATTACCGCCGCCTCACCCTATCGGATCGCGGGCATTGGTACCATTAGGATGCCCAACGCCAGGGCAGATGATCCCATACATGCCTCCTCAACCGTCATCGCTACCAATGCCACCGCCAATACCCTCACAATGGTACCCCGCGTATATCCCCCCAGATCGGTCCTATCCGGATCGTCTAGCCCCGTATGTTGATGTAAGATGTTACAACACGGGACGCGAATTGTGGCATGACAAGACGGAACGGCGAGAAAGGCCCGAACGATCCCCAGTATACCGTCGCCGCACCAGAGTTGCAAATGATCCGATCACTCAGCACTTGCCGCAAGTTAGACAAAGGAAGACGAGAGGCGGATCTACGGTCTGTGTTACGATCCACGTATAGGACAGTGCTAGGCGCTAGGATGTGCATGGCGAAGAGTATGACTTGTCTTGGAACTTCAGGTTTAATAAAGGAAGCTGTCACAGAACAGAATCTGCAACAGTGTGTCACGGGACTACGCAGAAAGAGGGCATTGTCAAGATGGAAGCCTTGATCGGTTGCAGTCACTTATATATGGGACCATGACGACAACAAACTGCATCCACCACTTTTCTTCGATTATCATGGGGTTATTGTCATTAGCACGGCGTAGTTCTGGCGGGGGATAGGATGAGGACCATGGATTTAGACGATTCGGGGAACTGGGTAATGCGATGGTAGAGTAGGTTGTTACATCTAGGTTACAGAAAAACTTTCTAACAACGTGGCAGCACTGTCTTCATACACGAGCTAAGGGCGACTGCGAACGAATATGACCACACGATGGGAGTGATGAGTTGTGGACTCAAAGATCTAAGACACAACCTAAGGAGGCATCTCTCCGGAGAGGGATTGACCTATCATTTTCGTGGCGCGTAGCCTCGTGAGTGCTGTTTGTCAAGGCGCTTATTTTATTCGACCAGATTATCCCTATATCTAACGCTGCATGCACACCGCCACATTCACCAAATCTCAGGCCGCCGATGCAGCGACCATACCACACCGCCTGAAATTTGCCGAATCTTCTGGACGTCGCTTTCAGAGGACTCCACTCTTCAGAGCGCTGCTGGCTTTGCTGCTATTGCTGGGCGATTGATAGGCTGATATCGCACGAACGCACACAAGCCGCGAAGCCATGAATCGCATTCAAAGATATTTTAATATATTTCTGGGGTCGCTAATCTCAAGAAGCTCAGTCTAAAATCAATACGGTTACTCCTATCAGGAGTTGCTGCCGGAGGTTATTGGAGAGGATGTTGTCACGAAACCTCTGGTCACACACTATCTGTGGGAATTAATTAGAACTACTAAAAGCCGTATGGAAATTGCACGCGTCGCCTCCGACACTGAAAATGGCTTTGATCTGCTTGTCGGTATCTTGAAGCGGTGGGCCGATGATTCGCATGCTCCGGACGAACTTCTACATCAAAAGAGCCCGCAGCAGCTGGGAAAGGGGAAACAGCCTCGCCCAATTTTCGGAGCTTCCAGAGAAACCCAGGCCGAGCGTCGGCAAATTCGGCGTCGGGATTGGAGGTAGCATCGCAGCTCCACGTATTGGGGGCGGATCGCAGGCGGTATGCCGGCCACACGCGGGCCGCTTATTATTGTGACTGCATCAGGCTCGTCATCAGAATAATGGCTTCATAATCTAGCCTACATGGTTAGGAGAACACTTACCGGTTCCATTCGGTGTGCTTGATTGTATGCGGTGTGGCTGATGCAGATTCGTCGGGATGCATCAACCCGGCTTACGCCGTGACTTGTGCATTTTCCACAATTGGATTCAAAAAGAAAAGTCGCCTGACCCAGCAGCAGATTTGAGGATACCACCGAAATTATAGTAGTTCATGTAAGCGGGATGCAACCTAGCCATGTAGAAGATCGAGATGACGTATGACACTACGACCCCTTTCCCAGACGCGATGATTCAAGGCTATAAAGTGATCGCAGCGGTACAGGTTACTGTAGAGCAACAGTGTGGGATCAATTGGGAATGGGGGTATGATTTTATAAATAGTAGGGATGAGATTTTATAATTATCAGCAAAATTATAAAAATATGAGTAGGTATATAGGACTGGATCCTTTCGGACGTAAGTATAAAAAACTCGACGGAAAAATCAAAGAGAAAATCGAATAAAACATGACCCTTATAGTCGATGCCTCTTTCTCCAAGCCCACATGGGTGCACAGGACAAGCCTTATTCCTTTGATGCCTCATACATAGTACACCTGGTAGTTGAGCTAATCATGTCCACCATAGACTCAGAATCTCGAAATCCTCGATCATTCACCATATATACAACCTTAACGCCCATGATATTGTTACACACTTCTTCCCTATGCGCTTAATCCGAGCTATGCGTTATAACAATCACATATCTCATCATTTTATTGTCCATAACCCCGTAATGTGACACAGGGCACGCTCCTCATTGCGGCCCCTCTATCCGAGCTGGAAATGATAGAATTTCTCGAATTCCACCCCGCTTATGTACTACCATCAACGTCCGGTCCGACACCAGTGCCTCTTAACAACATCAAGGAAACTAATCAGGTATCGCGGCTATCTTCCGGGGTAAAAACACCATTAAGAATAGTGACTCCTACTCCTGTTCTGGTAAGAGATTCGTCGGAAGACGAGCGCTAGATTGAGGTGGATGAGGTACAAGGTGTAGCGCCGTCAACTACATTACGCAGTCCCAGGTTTCTTTCGCGCGTCGTTAAAGTCATCACCATAGCCACCCGACGGACTCACCGCGAACAAGAAGCCATGTGCGCCGCTAGAGTCGACAGATTGATTAGCTTGATCAGGGATCTTGACCAGGGCGTACCGCAGGAAGGATGCCCAGAAGTGATCACGGAGAAGATCTTGCCACGCGACTATAGAGCACTCCTTGATAGACTAAAGAGTTCTGATAAGGATATCTCTGGATATTTTCACGAAAGGCTTCGGTACGTAAGGGCTAACTATAACCAAACCACCAATGAGATTATCGTGAAGGATCTCCCAATTACTAACTGCACTTCTACGGTTAGATACGAATACCGACCGTCTCTCACTGGCGGGACTCAATTTAGTCTTCGCGTAAATTCCACTTTCCATGACGGTATAATAGCGAGTATTAACAGGCATTTGACACGCTTGCTCGATCGCATAGTAGGCAACCCTCTCGGAGAATATACTTCCAAAACAGTTGACATCGCAAGCGGCATGTATCCAAAGGGTAGCGTGGCCCTAAAAGTCGGCGAGAAAGACCTACGTGTGGACTGCGCTTGGAAGTATAGGACCAATGAGACCCGTCAACCAGACTTGGTGGTGGAGGTCACTTGGTCACAAGCTACGGAAGAAATGAGAGAAAGAGCTAGGGAGCTCATCCAGGAAAGCGGCGGCGAGATTCGTACTGTACTTGGACTGGATTATTCCGGCACATACAACAGTTGGGATGAGATAAAGGACCGATGGGATAGTAGTGGTACACCTCAACGCGGCCCGGTATGTGCCTTTGTTTGGCGAGCTGTTTTCGATCGTAAAACCGGCAAGGTTTCTCTCGACGATGAGGGTCAACCGAAGATAACAGAAAGCACGCATGTATTCCGCAATGCAGATGGCGAGGAAAACTTGAATGAGCGCGTGTGTCTGAAGCTACAGGATATGGTCCCTGAGAGTATATTGCGGCGAGAGAACATCGGCGGAAGAGGGGGGTCGGGTGATATAGAGCTAGTCATCGATTCGCCTACTCTCATGCGCGATTACGATCATCATCTTCACGACCNAAAAAAAAGATGATGATCTGACCAAGCCAGAGAGGGAGCGGGAAAAGGCCGAGAAGAATGCTAAGGAAGAAGCGAGTACCTGACGGAACGCGCAATAGGAGAAGCAGCCTAGAGGGGTACCCGGGATTCAAAACTGGATTCAGAAGCACACTTACAAGCTACGTCTAACGGAGGCGCGGTGAAGAAGAGGAGGGTCGCCCGGCTTAGGGCCTTAGTCTTAGTTTACGACGGTCGTTGAGATATAACCACACTCGCTCATTAAGTCATTATGCTTACTTATCAACCTCCGCACAACCTGTACTCAGGCAGCGTGGTAATAGCTATTTTCGCTCACAACTGCTCCCCTGCTTTAGTCTTAGCCAGATATAGTCAAGTAGCAACCTAACTATTACGTGCTATTCTCAAATCGGAATATTGGATTGCCTATTTAGGACGCATGATCGTGACCGGCTGCGGAACATTTTCACGCCGTTAAAAAAGAGGGAATTGAATGCCCCTCATAGAAACTAGGAAGCTGCTCCTATTGTCTAAGTTGTAATGTATAGTTTTTAGGTGCACTGGGTAAGAATATTCAGAGAGCTGAATAGGCTCTAGACTAGTAGCCTTATCCTAATAGTAGGACCCCCGCAACCTTAAGACCCTGCAAATATCATAAGCAGAAGGAAACCGATCCAGATAGGTCTAACGAGCTAGAGTATATAATCCTTGTCGCAACCTCTTTATTTTTGTCTCTCCAATAAATAGATAGCGGCCCTCGGGCCAATCATGCCCTGGTTTCGATTATTAGCGGGCAATGCGTTGTTCGGAATCACGGCACGTATATAGCTTGAGCTGACGGTATTCCAACACTAAAATGGTTCCCAGCGAGTAATTAAGCTCTGCCTCGGCTCGGATACTTTTGAAGCTACTTGGGCACGGTTGGGGGAAAAATACGAGATAGCGCGTTTTAGTTGAAGGCCTGAAGCTTCATCACTAACACTTGTTTCTACCCCTCATCAGGCAACAATTCGGGATGGATCCACTCAGTCTCAGTGCGAGCATTATTGCCGTCCTCCAAGCCACCAACGCCGTCATCTCATTCTGCTACAACTACCGTGCTGCTGCCAAAAACGCTTCTTGGGAACTTCCGCGCGTGATCGAACAAGTGAAGAGTCTTCGCAATGTTCTCGAAACACTCGAAAGCCTTGCTTCCGACGTCAAAGGCAC
The DNA here is from genome assembly GCA_029590625.1 of Lasiodiplodia mahajangana. NCBI lineage: Eukaryota > Fungi > Ascomycota > Dothideomycetes > Botryosphaeriales > Botryosphaeriaceae > Lasiodiplodia > Lasiodiplodia mahajangana. The sequence continues at coordinate 7,711 of JAPUUL010000664.1, forward strand.
GGACCCAGATGCTGTTTCACGGCTACAGACCTTGCAGCAGCTCTGTAGGCCAAAGATAGGCAATGAAGGGGGATTATTGGCTATGTGTCTGGAGGAACTGAACAGTTTGCAAAAGAAGCTGACTCCGCCAGGATGGGCTGGACCTGTGGGCTCAAAAAGAATGGCTTTCGTTCAGGCGCTGAAGTGGCCGTTGAAGGAGAGCGATACGAAGAAGACGTTGGAAAATATTGGGAGATTCAGAGATACGTTGAGTCTAGCCTTGATGACTGACCAAACGTGAGTCTTAATCTCATGCCTCACAAATGAATACTAGAACTTAAAAATCTTGCCTCTCGGGCCTTTTCNTTTTTTTTTTTCNTTTTTTTTTCTGGTGTGAACAAGGGGTGTTAGAAGGTTTAACAGTGCTCAGGAAGTTCTTGATTGGCAACTCACGCAAGAAACGAGTGGCTGATATAAATGCAGGACATTGATACTGAAGATCGATGAAGCCACGCAAGCAATACAAGAGAACACACTCGGTATACAGGGGGAACTTACCGAATTGAATGACTCATTCAATAGCGCAAGGATTGGTAGGTTCAACCCTTCGCGTCTCGGACAGATAGGATATTGAGGCTGACATTACCCGTCGAAGACGAACACCGGGAAAAGATCCATGAGTGGCTTGCAGCGCCGGATCCATCCTCGAATCATGTTGATGCCCTTGGCAAACGACGAGCGACTACAGGCTCATGGTTCATCAGCAGCACTAAATTTGATGATTGGAAGAAAGATCCGAATTCATTTCTATGGCTGTCTGGAATTCCGGGATGTGGCAAGACTGTCTTGTCATCTGTGATCATAGAAGCCGTTTTGGAACATTGCCATCTCAGTGTAGGAACGGCCCCCAACCCACCCCCGACTTGCGCAGTAGTGTTCTTCTATTTCGATTTCAGCCAGGGCCAGAAAAGGATTCATGAAAAAATGGTCCGCTCGCTCATCAAACAGCTGTCGCAGCAACTGATATACACCTCAGAGCCTCTGGAATCCCTTTTCTCTACTTGCACGAATGGCAATCGCCAACCCACTATTGAAGCCCTTCAAAATTGCTTAAGACAAATGATCGAAGCGTTCGATCAGGTCTTTGTCATTCTTGATGCCCTCGATGAGTGTGAGGATAGGGAAGATCTCTTAGAGGGTATTAACGAGATTACCGGATGGGACCTCCAAACACTACATATTCTCGCCACCAGTCGCATGGAAGGAGATATTATCGATGGACTCAACGTCACTGAGGAACAAAAGCTCCACATCCAGAGCGATTTGATTGAAGAGGATATCCGTGCCTATATTTATGCGAGGCTTCAGATGGATAAGAAATTGAGGAGGTGGCAGAAGGATAAGAAAGATCAGGAGGCGATTGTGGGCACGTTGATGGAAAAATCAGATGGGATGTAAGTTACTAACCCCCCATAATCCCCCCTTTTTGTCGTTTAAGCCAAAGTTAACATTGTCGTAACCTAGGTTTCGGTGGGCTGCATGTCAACTTGATGCGTTAAAGAAATGTCTCTCACGCCGCGAACTTCAAAACGCATTAGCGTCTCTGCCCAAAACACTAGACGAAACATATGACAAGATATTGTGCAGTATTGAGGAAGAACGCTGTGAAATCGTGTTGAGGATACTCCAGTGGCTGGCCTACTCTGCTCGACCACTACAGATTGAAGAAGTCGCGGATGTGATTGCTGTCGATACCAAAGCCAAACCACGCTTTGATCCAGAGTCGCGTTTCCCGGAGCCTCGAGACATACTAACAATATGTTCTAGCCTGGTTAGCGCCAGTAGCAATGCAACGGGGGGTTCTTACAACGAGAAAGTTGGTGAACAGATTAGGCTGGCGCACCTGTCGGTCAGGGACTATCTCGTTTCAGAACGAATCCTAACCGGAAAGGCTGCTCGATACAGTCTTCAGGAGAGCCGTGCCCATGAATCCATTTCTCAGATCTGTCTTGCATACCTTCTACAATTCGACAAACCTGGTTCACTGCCCGAAGGAAATACAGGGGACTTTCCTCTCGCTAGGTACGCGGCAGAGTACTGGCCTCAACATGTTAGGGCATCTGGCAAAGAGACAGATGGGATTGTTCTACTGAGCATGGAGCTTTTCTCCAACCAATACGTCTTTACCAATTGGATTCGGCTTTTCGATCCGGATAAGGCGTCCTCAGTCCCAGTTACGGGGAATGGTCCAGATAGTGCTGCCTCTCCATTGTATTATGCCTCACTAGCTGGCCTAAATGAACCTGTGAAACTGCTACTGGAGCAGGGCGCGGACGTGAACGAGGTTTGTGGGGTTTACGGCAATGCTCTGCAAGCGGCCTCAGCTAGCGGATTCGAGGACACGGCCAAGTTGTTACTCGACAGCGGGGCAAAGGTTAATTCCCAAGGCGGAATATTTGGTACTGCACTACAAGCCGCCTCCGTTGGTGGACACAGCAAAGTTGTTCAGTTACTGCTCAACGCAGGAGCTGACGTTAATGGGCGAGGCGGAATTTACGAGGACGCACTGCAGGCTGCATCTGCTGAAGGACATGTAGAGGCCGTGTTGCAGCTAATTACTGCAGGAGCCGATATCAGCGCCCTCGGCGGAGTTTACGGTAGCGCGCTGCATGCGGCTTCCTATGGCGGCCATGATTTAGTCGTCGAGCACTTGCTTAATGCCGGATCCGATATCGAACTGCTAGATAAACATGGGAGAACACCACTTTATCAGGCCTCGTCAGAAGGACATACTACGACGATACGGTTGCTGTTAGGCAAAGGGGCTAATGTAAATGCCGAGGACCAAGACGGATGGGCGGCATTGGATGAAGCCGGCCCGGCAGGTCACGTAGAAACAGTACAAGCCTTGCTGGATGCTGGTGCCGACGTAAACGCACCAGATCGCGACGGGAAGATGGCGCTGCACTTCATAGCATCACAGGGGCACACAGATTTGGTGCGACTACTCCTGCGACATGGAGCTGACGTCGACCGCCAAGACATGAACGGCGGAACGCCTCTGCATGACGCAGCCTCCACAGGGCGCCACGAGACAGTGAGTGCGCTGCTGCATAGCGGCGCCCGGGCAAACACAGCCGATCGTCATGGTTGGTCGGCACTACATGCAGCAGTTGTAATAGGACACGAACCAACAGCACGCGTACTACTAGAAAACGGAGCTCAAATCAGCGTAGATGAGGACGGATGGTCGCCATTGCATGTGGCTATCTTGAAAGGCAACGAAGCCATAGTGAAGTTGCTTCTGGACAAAGGCGCCGATATTACGGCAGAAGCGGAAGGGAGGACTGCACTCGAGTGGGCGGCTTTAACTGGACAGGAATTCAAGAGACTGGTGATAAAGGCACAAAGCAAAGTCAAGGCCTCTTTCACAATCACTGGGCTCCGTGCTGCAGCCTGTGATGGTGATGATGTGCGGATACGACAATTACTGAAGAATGGAGCTGACATAAACGCCGAGGATGATGGCGGCTGGTATGTGTTTCCTCACGACTTCTGCATCTCTTTATGGCTGGGAGTTGGTAATTATCGAAAGGACCGCCCCGAAGTTAGGAACCTGGCCGCAGCCCTTAAGAATCCGATGTAACTGTATACTAATCTTGACACGGTACCTATAGGACGGCGCTCTTATGGGCAGCTTGCGAGGGACATCAGTCAACGATGTTGTTACTAATAGAGAACGGGGCCAACGTGAATGCCAGAACTCAGAACGGGGAGACAGTGATGGACTTTATAGGGAGATGGCTAGACCCACCCGTAATGCGACTTATAGAAAGTAAGTTCGACGTTCGGGCTAAAGAAGATGAAAGGCGGCTAGCATTGAAAAGACGGGAAAGCGTCTTACAGCTACTGGGCGATTATGAGACGGGTTGATAGAAGTAGTCAGAACTTAGTGGATAGATATAAAAGAAGGCACCAAGTAGTAATGTATTTGGTCGATAAGGTGGCTAAAGCGGGATAAACGACTAGACGAAAGGTGTCGATGCGAGAGGATATATATTTTACGCGGAAAATTCAAGATTAGTAAACTAAAGACTGAATGGAACCTGACGGAGTATAAACGGGGTAAAAGTATTGGCCTTGTAATGAAAGGTAAAAGATTCTAGATAGTTTTTATTTTTTCAGCTTTTAAGATGTTATATCGAGAATGGCTTCGAAGCGAGTGAAGCATTACATAAGCTATAATCTATTATATTGTAAAGCCGAAAGTATTATAATTAAAGTTCAATTGTGTTTTACTTACAGCTTAGCTTAACTTATTTAAGAACATTTTAATAATACGTTCGAGAGTTTTAGTTATATATATATTATTAAAGGACTTGATCAATTTAACGCTCCCAAAGACGATAAAGTTTTTGTTTTGGGTGCTAAGAATGACGTTGTGAAGCAATATGCTTGAGCATGGAGAGGACGTTCGACCATGTTTTCAGAGATCTACTCGTCTTCGACATTAATAGAGTAAGCCGACACAGTCAAGATTAACAACATCCATCTTCAGCTAGCCATGCAAGTATAGAAAAAAAGGGATGAGAGAATATAAGGTACGCCAATGAGGGTGGCCTGTCTTTGAACTATGAGAAAGAATGTATATGTCCCCAGCCTGCAAAATACTACTGTGATATCCCACAACCTTCGCCCAAACCAGACCGACACGGATCCATCTACCCTCAATAGACTCTTACATGGGCATACTGCCTTGCCCTGGGAGAGCCGTGAGCCCTGTGAAATGGAGCGTTAGTTCTCATCGTTCCAAGAAGCCATGGCAAATACTCACAGCTGTCGATGTCCTCGTTAACAGTGTTCTGGATGCTGCACTGGTTGGCCTTGTCGACGGACTGGGTGGTGATGCCGTTGCTAAGCAGGGCCTTGGAGTCCATGGCGCGCTGGAGGGCGTSAGGTATTTCTTCTCGAGCCGGGCTTTGAGATCTCCGGCGTCTTGCTTCACGCGCTTCCTAGGCCTCTGTTGGAACAAGATGTCGTCGATATTGAAGTCGTTGGCCGGATCGACGAGATGCAGCTTTTGCATCGCTTCGACAAGCGCCGGGCCGTCCGTAGACGCCATGGCCGGATGATGAAGAATGATTACTGCAGCTTAGTCTAGACTAGCATTGAAGAATGCCAAGAGGGAGGTGGTGGGAGTGATATTGAAGATGACCGGGAGATCCTTAAGATACCTTATAGTCTGGTTGGGTCCTGGTCAGGATAGGCCTCTTTGTTTTGGCTATTTTAGCGCTGTTTGTGCATTGACAGGCGGGCGGATGGACAGGTAGACAGCTATACCCCGCCAAACACGTCACAGCTCTCCCTCTGGATCCGCTTCCTCCCTCCAGCTCTAGTAGATAAGCCTTACTGTAGTGAGGCTATTCTACTTAGCTGAGTTCAACATGCCGTACAAGTAGGTACTTATCATTGACCAAAACAAATGTTTCTTAACAATGCCAGAACAGAGACTGGCTAAATGCATTTGAGGTATTTAAAGCCATGGGTTGTCATAATGCTAACACTCATTTCTTCCCTATACCAAGAACGCCAAGCGATGCTTTTATGAATCACATGTAAAATATACGGACAGCTAGCTGCTCTGCCTTGCCTCAAGATTACTATTACCATAACCCTTCCATCTCCGCCACAGCGGCCTCAGCATCCTCGTCGATATCCTGAGTAGGGGGTCTACTTTCTTTTGCGTTTGCATTGGTGGGTTCTTGCAATGGTGGTTTCTTCGTCGCTGAGGTTTCGGCTTCGGCTTCAGCCATGAGTGCATCCAAATCGTCCTCATCATCGTCTATTATAGCCCTAGATGTGGGCCTATGGTTTGGTCGTTTCGGAGGGTTCATAGTAGACGACTCAACTTCTGCTTCCGCCATTAGTGCATCTAGGTCATCGCCGTCGTCCGGTTCGTGGTTTGGTTGTATTGCCTGCGACGACTTTCCATTTCCAAATATTGAAGAAGTGGATGTCCCCCGTTGCGCTTCCCCTTCCGCCATCAGAGCGTCAAGATCATCCTCCTCTGGTTCGCCATTAGCCTGTGTACTTCCGCCATTCCCAAATACCGACACTGCAGCAGCTGTCGTTGTTGTCGACCTCCTAGGACTCGCGCCGTAAATGTCCTCATCGGCGAATGGGTCGTCCTCAATTGGCGTCTTGGCGTGTTTGTCTAGGCTATTCTGGAATATGGGGGCGACTCTAGCGGGGAAGATGGCGGGATCTCGTTCTTCGGGCTGATTTGAGTCGCCAAAGAGATCGTCGTCGCCTTCGTCGAACCCTACAGGTTTCGGCCTTCCCTCGTCAATCCACTGTATGCGTTTCAACCGTAGCTGATTTTTGTGGCCGGCCTTCTCTACCATGCTGAGCGCATCGAGGAACTTGGCCTTAGGGAAGAGGTCGTCTAGCCAGAGCTGATAGAATGACAATAGTCGCGCCGTGTCTGAGAACTATTGATTGTGCTGTAAGTAATAGCTCCCAAGACGATAACACTTCAAGAAGGGAATGTGACGTTTTCCTCACATGCATACCTCGTGCCCCTTGCCCTTGAAGTGCAGATTCTGGGCCTTGCTCCGTAGTTTAGGTATTCCATTGTCTGAGAGTAGCCGTGTCTCGTCTAGCTTCACTCGCGGGACTCTTGGTTTCTTGCTGACGGAGACGGCTTCATCGATACCGAGACCACTAGCATCTTTCCGTTTTTTGGATTGCGTGAAGTCTGTGTTTGTATCTTTCTTCTTAGCAGCCTCATCGCCGGAGTCGGCAAAAGGATCGTCGTCCTCGTCGACGTCGTAGTTGTCGATACCATTGGCGGGCCTCGTGGGAGGTTTGGATGGTCTTGATACTAATCTTGAGGTCATGTCGAATTATCGATGGAATTTATGTCAGTTCGGTATGGTTGTTCGGTTTTTCGGTTTGCGCAGTCAATTAGGTAGAGGTGGGATGTGGTACAGTTGATTGTAGGGGGTCATCACAGTGTCTGTAGACATTCAACGCGTCTCCTCGGTTGAGAGCGCGTCTAAGTGGAATTGGTGGGGCTTTCTCTTCCAGATAAGCTCGTGGGGATAATGAAGTCACTTGTAAGTAAGTAGCAGCTAAGTAGTGGTGGTCTGTGCTTCCATCCCACTCAGACAAGTACTGAGGTACCTACCTTCCCAGCGTCACTCTCTCTCAGCTGCCAGACAGCCGAAGAACAGCCGCTTACCTTAGCCTCTTCTCTCATTAGGACTTCGCGATTTGAAGCTCCCAGGGCCGACCCCAAAGTAGAGCCATCCCACGATAGCAATCGGAGCTGTTGGGCAGCGCAATTGACTGGTACAACATGGCCACCCCGACCCAACAGACATATATACCTAGCAAGGTCGTCAAGACCGAGTACCCCGTGAGTCTTGTTCTCTCTCTGCGCTTCCAATTGCCCTCTCATAGCTCATTTGATGGTGACATGGTAAATGCTAACTAATACCGCTCGCTCTCTAGCTCATCGATAATGACCCGTATGTCTACCCACCTCGATCTCGGATCCCGAATACCAACGACACACATATCAATACGATGCTACCCGTCCGAAAGCTAACAAGTGATCCCCCCCATCGATAGGCACTTCAAGAGAGTAGTAGGCTATGCCCGAACATCGGACTACATACACGGCCTGACAGCCGCCGCCGCTGGTCCGGGTCTCCTATTAG
>JAPUUL010000665.1:0-15411 GCA_029590625.1 Lasiodiplodia mahajangana
AACAGCACTAACTAATGACATAGGTAAATCAACATTACAAAACGAAATTCTTGGAGACCTGGGCAAAGAGTTCGGCTCAACACCAGAGAAACCAGAAGACACTCCTTTAGACGAACTTTCGGGGCTTATGCAAGCAACTTTCAATGGACAGCTAGGAAAGCACTCTCAGTCATTGATTGCGCGCTTGGTGTCGTCGAAAATGCCCGGTGGTTTCAATATCACACTGGTCCGAAAATACTTGGAGACACGCTGGGGTCTTGCGTCTGGCCGGCAAGATGGCGTGTTGGTGCTGGCTATAACTATGGAACCGGCGTCGCGGTTACCTTCAGAAGCCGAGGCTAAGGCCTATTTCGATGACGTTGTCCAGAAGTATGCCACCAACGCGGGTATCACCCTGTCGACCGCGGCAGCGGCTGGACCGGCTGCTGGTGGCAGTGGTGGCATGATGATGGACCCGGCCGCCATCGACGCTCTAACCAAAGATCAGCGTACACTTTTCAAGCAGCAACTAGAGCTTCTCGCACGATACTTGAAGATGGATCTCCGCGCCGGTGATAAGGCTGCGCAAACAACCAGCGAATCGCAACAAGTCCTCCAAGCACAGTTAGATCTATGGAATGCTGAGCACGGCGACTTCTACGCAGCCGGCATTGAGCCTGTCTTCAGTCCTCTGAAGGCACGAACCTACGATTCGTCTTGGAACTGGGCGCGTCAAGATGCACTTAGCATGTACTATGACGTGATCTTTGGTCGGCTACAGGTGGTTGACCGGGAAATCGTTAGCCAGTGTATACGTATCATGACCAAGTCAAACCCCCTCCTTTTGGAGTTCATGCAATATCACATCGATAATTGTCCAACAGAACGAGGAGAAACATATAAGCTCGCCAAGGAGTTGGGCGAGCAGCTCATCGAGAACTGCAAGGAGGTATTGAACGTTTCCCCTGTCTATAAGGACGTTGCCGTCCCTACTGGGCCACACACGACAGTTGACGCGCGTGGCAACCTCAGTTATGAAGAAGTGCCCCGTCAAAGTTGCCGAAAACTTGAGCATTACGTTCAACAGATGGCGGAAGGCGGCAAGATCTCCGAATATGGTAATCGGACCAAAGTACAAAATGATCTTGGTCGACTTGTAAAGCTCATCAAAGAGCAACACAAAATGTCGAAAACCGCCAAGCTCGAGTTCAAAAATCTATATGGCAACGTCCTCCGCTCCCTTGCCATGAATGAGAGCCAAATATTGCCGAAGGAGAATGGTAAAGCGACTAGCTTTGTAAAAAAGACCGGCATCAAAGCTAATGGTCAAGCTAATAAAGGCAAGATGGAGACTATCCCCTTCCTACATCTCAAACGACACAATTTACATGGCTGGGATTATAGCAAAAAGCTCACCGGCGTGTATCTGGATTGTCTTGAAGAGGCAGCCAAGTCGGGTATCACCTACGAAGGTAAATATGCACTTATGACCGGTGCTGGCGCAGGTTCAATCGGTGCCGAAGTCCTACAGGGTCTCATTAGCGGAGGCGCCAAGGTCGTCGTCACAACTAGTCGATTTTCGCGCCAAGTGACCGAGTATTATCAATCTATGTACGCCAGGTACGGCGCTCGTGGATCTCAGCTCGTGGTAGTACCGTTCAACCAAGGCAGTAAACAGGACGTGGAAGCCTTGGTGGATTATATATATGATCCTAAGAATGGACTAGGATGGGATCTTGATTTCATTATTCCTTTCGCTGCCATCCCTGAAAATGGGCGACAGATTGACGGTATTGACTCGAAATCGGAACTCGCCCACCGCATAATGTTAACCAACCTGTTACGCTTGTTGGGATGCGTAAAGGCCCAGAAGTCCGAACGTGGATTCGAGACGCGCCCCGCTCAAGTTGTATTGCCTCTCTCTCCCAATCATGGAACTTTCGGCAATGATGGTCTTTACTCTGAATCAAAGCTCGGGCTTGAGACTCTCTTCAATCGCTGGCATTCCGAAGATTGGGCCAACTATCTCACAATCTGTGGGGCTGTCATTGGTTGGACCCGCGGCACCGGCTTGATGTCTGGCAATAACATTGTTGCCGAGGGTGTAGAGCAGTTCGGTGTTCGTACTTTCTCTCAGCAAGAAATGGCGTTCAACCTCCTTGGCTTAATGTCACCCGAGATAGTGGATATCTGCCAGAATGAGCCTGTCTTCGCCGATCTTAATGGCGGCCTTCAGTTCATTCCTAACTTGAACGATACCATGACACGTCTTCGAAAAGACATTATGGAAACTAGCGAAGTCCGAAAGGCAGTGACGAAAGAGACTGCTTTAGAGAACAAGATTGTTCATGGTGAGGACTCCGAGGTACTTTACAAAAAGAAGGTCATCGAGCCTCGGGCAAATATTAAGTTTGACTTCCCGACTCTACCCAATTGGGAGAAAGAAATCAAGCCACTTAACAAAAACCTTGAAGGCATGGTTGACCTGGACAAGGTGGTTGTAGTAACTGGCTTTGCCGAAGTCGGCCCATGGGGCAATGCAAGAACTCGTTGGGAGATGGAAGCTTACGGCGAGTTCTCACTTGAAGGCTGTATCGAAATGGCTTGGGTCATGGGTCTCATCAAAAATCACAATGGGCCAATCAAGGGTCAGCCGTATTCCGGCTGGGTCGATGCAAAGACCGGAGATCCCGTTGAAGATAAGGATGTGAAGCCGAAGTATGAAAAGTATATTCTTGAGCATGCGGGTATTCGTTTGATCGAACCGGAGCTCTTTGATGGATACGACCCTGACAAAAAGATGATGCTTCATGAGGTATCCCTGGAAGAAGATCTTGAGCCATTCGAAGGGTCTAAGGAAACCGCAGAGGAATTTAAAAGGCAACATGGCGATAAGTGTGAGATCTTCGAAATCCCAGAGTCTGGCGAATATATCATTCGAATGAAGAGAGGCGCAACTCTTTGGATTCCCAAAGCTCTTCGATTCGATCGTCTTGTCGCTGGTCAGCTTCCAACAGGATGGGATGCGAAGAAGTACGGTGTCCCCGACGATATAATCTCCCAAGTCGACCGGGTAACGCTGTTCGTCCTCGTATCTGTCGCAGAGGCCCTATTGACCTCCGGTATATCGGACCCGTATGAGTTTTACAAGTATGTCCATGTATCCGAACTCGGAAATTGTATTGGATCCGGAATGGGTGGTATGACTGCTCTTAACGGAATGTACAATAAGCGTAAGATGGACCAACCCGTACAGAACGATATTCTCCAGGAATCATTCATCAACACTATGGCGGCATGGGTTAACATGTTGCTGCTTTCGTCGTCGGGACCTATCAAGACCCCGGTTGGTGCTTGTGCTACCGCTGTCGAGTCTATCGATATTGGGTATGAGACAATCATGGAGGGCAAGGCACGCGTTTGCATCGTCGGCGGTTTTGATGACTTCAGCGAGGAAGGCTCATTCGAATTCGCTAACATGAAGGCAACAAGCAACGCTGTCGACGAATTCGCGCATGGTCGCACACCTCAGGAGATGTCCCGTCCCACCACCACGACCCGAAATGGCTTTATGGAATCTCAAGGGTGTGGTGTCCAAGTTATCATGACAGCCAAGCTTGCGATCGACATGGGACTCCCTGTCTACGGTATTCTTGCGCTGACAACGACGGCAAGTGACAAGATCGGCCGCTCTGTTCCAGCACCTGGCCAAGGTGTTTTGACCACCGCACGTGAAGCACCCGGCAAGTTCCCATCTCCTCTACTTGACGTGAAGTACCGCCGCCGCCAAATCGACCTTCGCAAGAAGCAAATTCGGAACTGGAAAGAGTTGGAGCTCGAGTACCTCTACGAAGAGGTTGCGGCGATGCAAGCCCAAGGCCACCAATTCGATGAAAAAGAGTATACCCAGGAGAGGGCCGTCCACATAGAAAAAGAAGCAGAGAGGCAAGAGAAAGAAGCCCTCCGAAGCTTTGGTAACAATTTCTGGAAGCAAGACACCACCATTGCCCCACTTCGTGGTTGTCTAGCAACATGGGGATTGACGATTGATGATCTCGACGTCGCATCCTTCCATGGTACTTCCACCAAGGCGAACGATAAGAATGAGTCTTCTGTCATCTGCCAGCAACTGCGCCACCTTGGCCGCAAGAAGGGTAATGCCGTCATGGGCATCTTCCAGAAATACCTGACCGGCCATCCCAAGGGTGCCGCTGGCGCTTGGATGTTCAACGGCTGTCTCCAGGTCCTTAACTCCGGATTAGTCCCTGGTAATCGCAATGCCGATAACATCGACGAAGTCATGGAAAAGTTCGATCTAATTGTATACCCAAGCCGGAGCATTCAGACCGATGGTGTGAAAGCATTCTCAGTTACATCCTTCGGCTTTGGTCAAAAGGGTGCTCAGGCGATCGGTATTCATCCCCGGTACTTGTTCGCGGCGCTTGATCAAGAGACATTCGCCGAATACGAAGCCAAGGTCACAGCCCGCCAGAAGAAGGCATACAGATATTTCCATAACGGCCTTGTTCACAATGCCCTCTTCCAAGCCAAATCTACCTCGCCCTACACCGATGAGCAGCTCTCGTCTGTTCTGCTCAACCCTGATGCCAGGGTTACCGAGGACAAGAAGACGGCCGATTTGGTGTATGCAGCAAACTTCGCCAAACAAGTCACCGCGCCACAGACAGCGAGAACTAAGACTACTAAAGAAGTAGTCGAAGGTTTAGCCCGTAGTCTGCAGACGGGCAAAAATAACAAGGTTGGTGTCGACGTAGAAGATATTTCTGCCATCAACATCGACAACGACACCTTCGTGGAACGCAACTTCACCGAGAAGGAGATCGCTTATTGCCAAAAGACCCCAAGCCCCCAGAGTTCTTTCGCCGGGCGTTGGAGCGCAAAGGAGGCCGTATTCAAAAGCCTCGGCGTCCAAAGCAAGGGTGCTGGTGCGCCGCTGAAGGAGATCGAAATATTACCCAACGAGAAGGGTGCTCCTATAGTCTCCGTAAGTCTATGACCAAACGAACCTTCCCCTAGTCAGTCGACTAACCTCGCCTAGCTCCATGGTGATGCGGCAGATGCTGCAAAGAAGGCGGGTGTAAAGGAAATCACCGTCTCTATCTCCCATTCTGAGACACAGTCTATTGCCATTGCGGTGGCCACCTTCTAAGGCTCCGCAGCAACCCCGTTTAATTGGCTTTTTTTGTGCGGCACGAGCTCGGCGTTCGGTGATGGAGGCCTGTTTTGCTATTCACTTGTAAGACGCATCAGTGTGAGATACAACACAGTACAGAGGGCTTCGGCATCTATGTCAGATTCCTGTTCACAGGCAGCATTCAAGGTAGAGATCTGTCGCAGTGATAGTCATATCTTTCATAAAGATAGACAACCCTATATATTAGAGTATTAAGATGTAACTTCAGAAATTTTCGGAACAGTCGATACTGACGGAAAATGAAAATAAATCAGACAGTTGTGGTTTCCCGACTTCATAATATTTTCGCAATATACTCACTCCCTGGGAATATATCTTGTGGGATTCCTCGGTTTCTCCACTTCCATCTTTTTTGAAAGTGGTTTGTTTGAAAGGATGGAACGGGAAAAGCAACAGGTATGTACATAATGCCTCCGGCAGTATAGTAGGTATATTGTACGCTCATATGATTTCTGTGACATAGGTCTCAGGCCCAATTTTGTTTAGACAGAGGATTAAAAAATACCGAATCACACCTCTCCCCCCAGTGCTACCTCTACGCACTTATCTCCCTTGTTTGAACCCTACCATTCATATTATAAGGAAGTGGCTTCACTTGGTCTCTAATATAGCTAGTTCCATACTTTAAGCTTCTTGTTTCGCGCTTTCGTAGACATGTACTCTTCGGTGGTGTTATGGTTACTCAAGGCACGGCATACCCAACTTCACCACTCTTCACCGGGCTAACTATTACAAGCTATCAGGCTCAAGGATCTAGGATTAGGTACGACTCTCTCTAATTCCTTTCGTCTAACCATCGATTTCAATGCTAACAAGGGTTTCACCGAATCTTGTTTTAACCTACATAGATATCCTCTGACACTTTACAAGGATGGATTAGGCGCCTTTTAATTGAAGACACACCGCAGTAGAAGTACAGTCCCAAGCCATTAGATCAACTAGAGCCTTTACTAACCTCATTATGCAAATAATCTCGAGCTGTGTCACAATACATCGAAGCTTACTTGACTTATGAGAAAGCGGGAAGCCTCATGCCTCGCATAATCCCTACCTAGTATTGACACTACTCCTGGACCTCCAGTGCTTTTAATACAACATACAACGAGGAAGTAAGTCATTTCGGTTCCTAGGCATAATATTTCAGTGGCTCGAGTTTAGCTTGGCCTAACGCGACATTGCAAATCTGTCCCTCGTCCCGATTTCACCCAGATATAGAGCAATCGACCCACGCGAACTCCAACGCCATTTCTCCCTGTTACTGCTTCTCTAAAGAACCAATCTCCGTAACAAACTCTCCTAAAGTATTTCTTCGCCGTAGGCGGCCGGCCTCGTCATGTTCGCTATCCCATCTGTCCAATTCTTCCACTGGGACTTTAAGCAACCGATGAGTGGTCGCCCCTTGATCATCGACATTTAAGATTTCGGATCGTAGCTGATAGCCTCCGTACTTGGGCAGAACATACATCCAGATGATATAATAGATCGCACAGAGAACAATACTAAGAATACGATTAGCGCTTCATCGGCGTAGGTACGGCTAAGAAGTTGAACTTACACGCCAATGCCCACTGCGGCGTAAGTCGCATACCAAAAGCTAACTTCACCAGCATATGGCCCTCCTTTTGGAGGGATCCAAGGTGTCGCAATAGTGTAGAGCTGCACTAGCAAGAAGAAAACCAGGCATATATCCCAGGCCTTGAAAGCCGGCTTCTTGCGGTTTAGCCGTTGATGTCTGTATCGAACGATCCAAAGGCCAATTGCCATGGCGACAAAGAAAATTCCGTCCGGATAAGACTTGAGACTGACAACTGTGGGTTAAACATATTAGATAAATGGCATGGAAACTAGGTACCGATGGGACTCTTAGGAGATAACTCACCAAATTGGAACGCGTCACCCGCCGGCGGAACCACTATGAAGAGTATAGTGACGGCCCATTTGAGAATATAGGGCCCGATCGGCGTTCCGAAAGGTTTCACAGATACCCAAAAATCAGTGAATGGAAGCACGCCTTGCCTAATCCCGCAAATTTTGCATAATCAGTAACTTGCTTGCCTATGAGATAGGCGGCATTCATGAGGGCCTACCTTCCGATCTCGCGAATGAGTCGAGATTGGCCAATAAGGACAGCCAGGAGGTTCCCAAACGCGCTGATCAAAACCAAAGCATTCAACGCATCCTGAGCACGGCCCTCGCCGAAGACAGCGGCAAAAAATACAGATGCCGCAGTAGTTTTCGATTGTGCGAATGTTTCCTTAGGGACTTTTCTATGAGTGAGCATCGTGGCCATATAAAATGGAGACGAGGGAAAAAAAGGAAAAGAAAAGGAAGGCTTACCAGCAGCAAAATAGGCAATGTTGCAAAGAAGATACAGGGCCCCGACTATGAGAACGGAAATTGCGCCGTTTTTCTTCAGAGAAGGGATAGGGTTCTTGATCTCATTAACCACAGAGAAGGCATTGGCATATCCGCTATATGCGAAGATTATGTTGACCAGGGCAACTGATAAATCGTTTCCGTTGTTTGTGGTGCCTTCGAATGCATTACGGAAATTGGCTTTAGGGTCCGGGATTCCAGGAACGTTTCCCCCAAGAACGACGAACCCTGTGATGCTAATGCTGGAAGAAGAATAGGGTTTCAGTGACGTTATGGTTACGCGACAGATAGAATTCATACTTACAATATAAGGGTGATAATTTTCACGACGCCGATGATGTTCGTCGCCCAGAGCGAGTATTTGTTGTGTGCTATAACGCCTACGATCAAGAGCGTAAGATATTGTTTCTATTATGAGTAGCACCAAGACTCACATATAACGGCGAGACTATAAGCTGCTATAGCAACACCCTTAGTTTGCCAATCCGTTGGCGTTTTACTATTAGCAGTCAGTAGTCCGTAATTAGCATTAGTGATGAAAAGACAAACATTGTCCGGCAAATTTCCAGATCAAAACTCCCTAGAGGGGGAATAAAAAGCTTAATACTCACTGAGCCAATTTCCATAGGTAATTAGATAACACTAGTAACGAAAAACAGGATGAGCTGTGAAGGTCACTAAGTATTGGGATGAGCGTAATACGGACCGATCGCATTACTACTGCTGAAAGAGAGAACAACAGAGTAGAATGCAAATGTAATAGGGAAGAAATGCTTCGGCCTTGGATATGCTTGCTCGAGATAGACTACCTCTGACCCAGATCGATTGGGGAAATAGCTCGCGAACTCGAGGTAGACCGAGAAACCAGCGATAGCGAGAAGCAAGCCGATCACCCAATAAATGAGAGCGAGACCAATTGATCCTGTTCTGCCTAGAATAGTGCCGGCTTTATATAGATGTGAGTCCCCGTTCGGTATAGCATTTAAGTAAGAGGATTGACAGGAAATAACGAAATGCGCGTACGAGTCGAGAAGATGCCGGTGCCGATCAATTGGTTGACGTTTAGAAATATGATTGTCACCCAACCAACATGATATCCGAGAGGCGATAGCGATTCCACAGGAGCACCGACTGCTTCCTGGTAAGTCAACCCCGAACCATTCTGCGCTTTAGCTACCGTGTAGGTGAGCTCGCCATCGTGGATCACTTCCGATTCGCTAGAAGTGCCCGGGTCCGTGGATGTAGCGGCGTCGCTCGTTGTAATACGCCTCGCCCAAAATCTGGAAATGCCCATTTTCGACGGAACCTTTTCCACAAAAAGGCGTCTAAAGGCGGGTCGGGAAATGTTCGAGAAGGATGCAGTCTTACATGGAATACTGCGACGCTATAGGCAATAGGGATGACGGCACATCTTATAGGGGCAGACTCCGGGGGGTTGAGGGGGGGGGCAAAAACAAAGATAGATATTAGATATAAGATAAACCTTGGCCAGATTGCGCGATTGGAGGCTTCAGGTATCTCGCCAAGGCCCAGTATATAGAACTTCCAAATGCGATGCTGTATGTCGTAGCTTGCATGGAGCCAAGGAGCACGCAATGTACGCCAATCTTTCCGTTACCACGTAACCATGTAGCTAGTACTAGAGGCGCAACAACGAAGAGCAAAAGAGGCTCTAGCTCGCTACGTGGGGGTAATTCTTCAATTTCAATCGCCTGAGGCTAAGGCCGTGGTTAGGTAGATATTAATGGTGAGGCGATATGAGGTGATCGACGCGTCCGATTTCACAATACGGGGAATTATTACATAATAATAGAACCCATGCAACAAGTCCCTGTTTATAGTGTTAGCTTGCGGCTCAACGTCCGTTTATGAAAGTAAAGAATCACTTTATAAAATTGAGTATTATAGGATACTATATATGATATTTACTGAACACCTCCTCATCTTCAACGCGTTCCTATAACCTATAGATGAAAGCCCGGAAAGTTATTATTCATTTAATATCATTCTATTCGCTTGCGATGTAAAATTTTAACCGGACCTACAATGTTCAATTAGAGACAAGGAGAACTTTGGCTTCTATGGGGACTGTAACAAGAATATGATATATAATTACCTCGCAAGCCTCCTTATGCTACTACTACCTACTACTGAAAATAAGGGCAAGAGGCTAGAGGCCAGTGCTATATTGACGAGCTTCTAAGTGCTCTAAGAATATAATTTTCACCCAAGAATCAGACCTATTGAAAGTTGTGTTGTTAGACGAGATGATTATCAAGGCACTAGGTAACTCGTCGTACCTAGGCGAAACCGCAGTTAAGGGTCTATATAATAACCAATGTATTATAGACTCCACGGCGAATCTTAGGTAATTTATAGATCTGTAAACTACTATCATGTATATGCACCTTAACGCGTAAATGACATAAAGTAGTTCACCATATATGAGCACTAGGCAGTCATAGGGTACTATTATTCCCAAAAGGTTAAGGAACTACGTTCCAAGTATACATAACTCTCTCTATGCATGCATAGACTTCCTCCCAATACTTAACGTCTTTCTAAGTCGACGAAAGTATGATGTTAAAAAGAAGAGAAGAAAATGCCACGTGCAGTTGTCTCTAACGCCGCCTCACCTAATCCTACAAGCTTTATCTTATCAAATGGCATCCAAAGAGGTTTATGTCCCACTTGACTATCAAATCCATTTGGGGAATGAAATATTGTCTTGAGCGTGATCCGACGCATGGCCTGTGGATATCCGAGATAACTACTTCAATTACGATCCAACGTGCTCACAACTGCCGTCTCGAGGTGTATTAACACTGTTCTCCGAAGGCTTCTCTATTATTCAGCTACCGGGTGGCTTTGCGCTTACTGCCAGAACGCCTAGGTACAACCTGGTTTCTCATCCTGATAATATATATCCTTGCTCTCCTCCCTAGGTAACTGATTACACCGCCCACACCACCAGTAGACTACCTATCTACCTACATACTCCTGACAAGCGAGATGTTCTGATTGATGCTGCTAGAACTTATGTTTGCCGGATAATGTGTATCTGATAGGACAGTTCCTTATCTGCACCGAACTTGGCAGGAGACAAGCCTTCGGGCATGGAGTCGAGCTAAAAATTGGGGATGAGGCGCTGCAACCAACCTTGTTAACTCGCTTGCCAAGAAGTGTCGACGGTTCGCTTCCTGCCGAGATTTTCAGTCACGTGGAAGCTTACATTGATGGAATATGATTGTTGAAAACTAAGTAAGTATTAATTTGTAACTTGTATGAAATATATAGAAAATAGCAATATCCAAAGCGGACCTGCTATGAATGAGACGACTATTTCTCCAGGCTAGTATAATTATATGCGTAATTATCTTCCCACATACTTATATACCTATAATAATAAAGGATGCCGTGAATCCTACCCCAAGATGTGCGGTACGTATTGTATGCGATAGGACCATTTCTTGCTTAAGGCGTCAACAATACATCTGCCCTGAAACGCGGGGACGGGATTAGGGATATGATCCCCTAGCGACCAAATATTGTTTTATATAGCTTATATAGTGTAAATCACCTTAGTCCTGTTTGATATTTGTATACGTGAGAGCGACGTTATCCTATAACGGCCCATTTAAAGCCGTAGCGCTGTGACTTCGTTATGATATGGTAGTACGTTAGAGGCTATGCCCTACTATACTTCTATACAAACCATGATCGTTTATTTGGTAGATTCTAGATCAAATGTTAGAACTGAAGGGTTGTGCTTAATAGCATGTCACACGACGAATAATTGGTACGAGTTGAGATTTGGGTTTCAAGGTCCTAATATCAAGTTCTTCATATCACGACTAAGTGCTCAGGTAGGTTAGTCGTTGAAAAGGGCATCGATAGGCTTCTATGCTTTGTGGAGTGAGTATCCATTCTATTCTCGTATGAGTTTACATTCCTACAGTGTAGCATTGGAAAAACGAGTTGAGGTCCACGAATATCACTTCTTATTTTCTCGTTTCCGTATTGCCGCTAATAGTCAATACAGTTGTATCATAGTTGAAAGCATCTCATCGGGGAATCCGCACTAGAATGCATGCGATTCGTAGCTCTGCCCACTTCACTTTCTATAAAGAACATTACTACTAACTTAGGATACAGACGAGAAAAGCATGATAAGTCCGGCGTGTCGGGATGTTCCATGTCTGCATAATTAAAGCTGTGCTTTGCTATCTTCGTAGCTTCGGATCGCTTGCTTAGTTGTCTGCTCTCGTCATGAGCTGTTATGTAGCGCGGCCCCTTCATCAGCCAATAGCATCTCCCGATAGCTCAGTTGGTAGAGCGATGGACTGTAATTGAAAATGTCCTTCTTGGAGATCCACAGGTCGTGTGTTCGAATCACACTCGGGAGAGAAGTTTAATTTTTATTCCTTTTCCTTCTTTTTACTCCTCTTGTTGAGGCTAGTTTAGTGGTGGTGGTGGTGTTAGTGGATCTGTATATTTTGCGTGCGAACCATATGCAAGCAGCAGAGTCGGTATATTATATTATATACCTTTCTTTCACTCATACGTTTCTAATTCACCTTATTTTATTGGGTCATATTTGTGTTAGGGTCAATTAAGCTTTAGCTCTTTTCTTTTTGGTACTGCTTACTTATTATTGACCGGCTGGATCCGGTGAGCATTATCATATTGGCCGAGATCGATCAGCATGACATGTGGATCCAGGGTTGTCCAGGTACCGCATGCTAAAGTGTGCTGTATGACACCGGAATTTTCGGATTTACTCGAAAGAAACGCCCGATCCGTGGAGTGGTGAGATTCTTATGCGACGTGATCCTTGTGGCGTCGACGATAACGTGGTGCGCACAGGAGAATGATCCGAGTGAGACAAAATATCTAGACGACGTACGCAGGTTTAGTAAAGGCGCAATGCCAATGTCTGTCTGCCTCTTGTTGGCCAGGTCACTGCTGACTACATAGATAGATCTTGCTCCTAACCAGCTTCACCGTACTTTTGCCCTTGTAGAGACAGACGGATCTATCTACTGTGCTCCGACAAGATCAAACTGCTCTCTATCCTCTATTTGTAAGGTATAAACTCCATGCCCAGGGGAAAACCCGCTAGCTTAGATTTGATTGATCGCGTTTACTTACCAATGACCGCATCGCATTCTGTACATTCCAGAATTCCGGAGCACTAGATAGCCGCCAAGAACATAGCCCTGTATAGGATTGCGGGTAACCTGGTCGAGAGTCTTGCTCGGTATTTGTTCATTTATCGAAATAGGATATGCGAACCCGCTGGGTGCGGAGAATTAGCGGCTGTGCCGGGGTCGCACTGTAGCAAGACTTGTGTTGTCTTGCCTGCATGCTNTTTTTTTTTCCGGGCCGAAATCTGCTCATACAAATAGTCTCGCTAGAGGCCTGATCAGGGCCTATGTCAGATGGAAAAAAAAATAATTAAGGTTGGCAATCCCGTTGTCTGGGTATGTATGTTACAGTGCTTGGGTGATCTCTAATGCATCCCCGGCAGTGCCATCCTACCCCGGACAACACAACCCAGATGTCAACGATATGAATGGCTGGCCCCTGGGCATCTGGTACGCCATGTTGACCGATGATTGGCCTAATCAGAGTGTTGCAGATTGCTCTAACTCAAATCAGCGTTAGTTGCCTGTTTGAGCCCCTGCTTGTATTTGGTTGGATCTTGAAACCACTGCTAAGTCCGAATCCCTGGTCTGGTATCTCAAGGGCGGCTTGAGAACTTTACTTTCTTTTTAGCTAATCGAATATGTACGTTCAATATTTTATACACTAACTGTTTTCTTCCGGCTCGGTTGTGGCCTTACTTTTTCTACTCTAGCTGGGCGTTCATAATCTTCGTGAGAAAGCAAGCCGTAAAACGATAGGGCTGTCTGCATATGTGCATTTATGTCCTGGTGTTGCGGAAGGAAGAGAAAGATTTCCCGAGATAGGCGCCAGTCGGACCGGGGACTTTTCTGGACATAATGGCCGTTCTGAGAACTTTCTGTTCAACTCCTCTTTAGCACATATGAGCCAGGTTGTTTAGCGCTCACTCGGAAAGGCATATGATAACTCGTTCACTGCGTCAACGCGGCACAGCCGAACCTCTTCTTGTCAGCATCAACGGAGATGGCGAGTAAGCATACTTACCTAATGCCGTAATGATGGGATTGAGGCAGTGGAATTTTTTTTTTTTTTTTAATAGATAAAAGACTTAAAAGACTGTTTAAGATGTGACTACTGTTCTTCGTCGTGTACTGTTCAAGTAGGAAGGACATTGCTAATCTCTGTTGTGTCGACAACTTAGAAGACACGATGACGGTCCTAGCAAATCTATGTATTCTACTTTCAACTGCCGTGCTCTCAGTATCTTCAGTGCCCACGAAGAATACTAGTGACTTTTTCACACTACCAAATGCTGACCCTAACTACGAGGCAAGGGCTGCCACCATCGAGGCGAAACGAAAAGGTTGGCTGTACGGAGACTACCCCATTGGCGGTGCTTTCTACCCTACAGGGGCGCTTGCAAACAAGACAATATCGGCACAACAAGCACAATGGTTTCCTATCGTAGTAGAGCATGCCCAAGTGATCGCAAAAGAATCGGTATCTGCCTTGGCGGGAATCATTGCGGTAGGCAAGTTCAACCCGGTGATCGACTCTGCTGATCGAAGACATAGGCAGGCAACTTCTCGAAACTAGACGACTATGCGAATGTTTATATAAACCAATGGAACATGTCCCTTCCTCGCGGGCCAATGCTCGGCATGCTCACGAACTACACTGACGACCGGTTGTTTTCAATGATGAGGCTGGTAAGGCGGAACACATCTTATCCTTTTCCTAGCCTGGAACCCTGATACGTTCGATACTACATCATTCATAGGAAGTACTCCTAACTTGGAGTGTTTAGTCTGCAACACCATACAAGATACAACGTGTCCAACGACATGATGCCTTGCTTTTCCCGGTCGAGAATGCCGCTTCTATCACCGGCGGACTTTCTCTACGAGATCTCCGTTCTCAAGGCCGGCTCTTTTCCACCGACTTTAGTTCCCTAAAGGTATGCTCCATCACGTCTTCGACCCTTTTTACTTCTCTTTCCTTCTTCCGAAGACTTTATTCGGGACTAACTTTTTATAGTAAGTAACTCTTTAGGTACCTATTGTGTCTTCACAAGAACACCGCCGGCGAGAATCGAGGAACCTCTGTCCTCATTAAGGACATTGGGACCCTTAATGGACTTCATAATATACGAAAGTTAACTAACTCCAAGTTCCTAAATAGGGATTTACCTTCGAGTGGACAGTACGGAGCCGGGTGCCAAGCCTACTTCTATATAGATCGGTCGGGCGACTTCCTCCCTCTAGCCGTTAAACCGATTGTTAAAGACAGGGAGGAATCGGCTCTTGTCTACACGCCGCAGGACGAGCCTGCAGACTGGTTATTTGCTAAGATGTTGCTGAACCAAAATGACGGCTACCACTCAACCTGGGCACATGTCGGCCAGTCACACTCGGCTGCGGAAGCTCCCTATCTCGCTGCGATTCGGAGTCTTAGCAATGACCATCCAGTCATGGCTATTCTCAACAGAAGTACGTCTTGAAATCCACCTCGCTGCAACATAGCGGCCCTTCTAACAGCGGCTGGACAGTTGAGAAAACCCCTTGGGGCGTCCGTCCCAATCTAGAAAACGGCCTCGAAACAGGAACGGCGTTCACCGGGCCCCAATACTACCCATGGTCTCCCGGCGCCGCGCGCGACTACGTAAACCAGCTCTACCTGTCCGGCGAATCCGCCTCTTTCCAGGGGAACTACTA
>JAPUUL010000666.1:0-15401 GCA_029590625.1 Lasiodiplodia mahajangana
GCACCACGCGAGTGGTGATAATGTGGGTGGTGGTGATTTGGATGATGCATTGTGAAATCCATCGTGCGCGAGGGATCCATGCTATGCTGGCTAATGGAGAGTGGCAGCCCTTTTTGGAGGAACGNAAAAAAGGCTGTCACTCTCTCCTTCAATCTCGACAAGTAACTCGAATGGCCTCGCGGTGGCACGTATGAGGGTCGAATGATGGTGGTGAATAGTGAGGGGTCAGGCGGGTGAGGGTTGAAACGGGACGCTTCAACGGTTCCAGCGACTTGACTAGTCCATNGGGAATGGGCTGAGTTGGACAGGGTATTGAGCAGTCCAAAGACCGAGGGCTCCGAGGCGTTGAGACTCAGTTTCGCTGGCGGAGGACCCTCGTGCTTTCAAAGGGAGGCCACAGATATAGACTAGAAAGAGGACAGCGGCGGAATTGGGGAGAAAGGATTACAACCTGTTGGTCTGCGGGTGGCTGACCGCGAGACGGGGAAGATGCAAGTGTTGGAGCGAGCGAGCAAGCTGGAGCACGCAGGGCGTATTGTATTGGGCGTTGGTGGGATGTTAGACAACCAGCAGAGTGCCAAGCGAACAGATTTGGTAAGATGTAAGCCGGAAGTAGAGACGAGAGAACGACAGAAATGCTGCCGAGGACGAAAACGAAGACGAGGAGATGCGCACTACGGGCTTGACGATGACGCCGCTGATGTGTAATATAAAAAGAAGGAAGGGGAAAGAAGGAGCCGAAAGAAGAGACAAGAGAAAAAAACGGGTGTTTGGCCACTCGCTGGGCGGATTGAGACGAGGAGTGAATAATAAGCCGAGCGAGTGTGCGCAGGCTGGCTCGTGGACGGCTCTTCGTCTCCCTCTTCTTCCTCCTGCAGGGCAGCACCAATTCCCGCTTCCGAACCGAGTGGATGGATGGCTGAATCACGCTCTCAATAGTCACGGCAAACCCTGGTGAATGAAATACAGCAGGTTGGCTAAGCTACCTAGCTAGGTAGGTAGGTAGGTAGGTAGGTACTTGGTTTTCGCTGGTGGGATCGAAGGCTCGGGACCAAACGCACGGAGCCCAAGAACAAACAGTTGCTACCTATGGATGCTAGATTTGCTAGCAGGATTGCTAGATAAGAATGGCTAGGGAAGAAATACTACTAATTCTGTTCCGCTCTGGTCTGAAAGCGGCGGCCTCGTAGTTTTGTATCACAAAGGACAACAGGGGTAGGTGAAGATTAGGGCCACGGACTTAAGTACGAGGTTCATCGAATGGAGGGGGAATAGGGAATCGTGGTGGTTTAGTGGTGGGATGCGTATGCGTCAGTAGAAATAAGGGAAGCCAAGCCGGGCGGCCCTGCTTGGGATTCAACCTGGAATTGAACAACACCTTAATGATGAGATGTACCCGTCACAAAACACAGCACAGCACAGCACAGAATCGAATGGTAGGTTAGGTAGGTACAGTACAGCGCAGCGCAAGCACAGCCTAAGGATATAGTATGAAACCTACAGTGAGGTAGATAGGCGGAACAGGCGGGCAGGCAAGCAGGCAGGTACCTAGATAGGTAGGCAGGCAAGCAAGCAAGAAGCAAGCAGGCAGTAGTAAGTCAGGTGTGTAAGTAAGTACTTAAGGTATGTAGGTTAGCTTGGGTAGGTGGACTGGATAGGATTAATGGAAAGGAAGACCGGGCAACATACATATAAGCTTGCTGGTATATGACGAGAATGTGACGGCGGTAAGATAGCGGTTAGATTAGTTGGGTTAGCTGGTAACAGAGAAGACAGGCGGTGGGGGCGGTTTAAACAGGTAGGAAATAGCGATTGGTAGGAAGATAGACAAGGTGGACTAATAAGCTGTGGCCAGCATTTAGACCACTACCTACCTAACTTAAGGTAAAGGTAGGTAAGCAGGGCGAAGTGCATTATCTCCTGTCTGCCTTTTCTTGTACCGTTCGTAATCACTCATCATTATCTATACTTACATCTGTTGAGGCTTATAGTGCTATATAATATGTACATGGGTATGGTTGTAAGACTTTAAGTACTAAAAGCCAACAAGAAGAAATTTGGTCTCATTCTGTTCATAACTCAAACCACCCGGGTGCCCAGGTACATAGGTGGTTCCGTGGCTGCAAAAAAGATTAGTGATAGGAGATGGGTATTACAAGGAATGACGGGATAAAAAAAAACTCAAAACACACATGAGCGAGAGAAGGGAGGAAAACAGGACCCAATTAGATAACCACCTACCCAGGTAGGTAGGTAGGTAGGTAGGTCGAAGTGAGGTATAGATAAATAAGATATGTGCTACTTACGTGCAATTAGAAAGCTGTAGGTAATGTAATCAGATACAAACTATCAGATGACCTCAAGACATGGGCATATCCGGATGTGTGCACTGTAGCAGATCTGGTCTGGGCCATACTTTACATATAGGTAGAAGGTAGGTTCTTGGATCTATCCATAACAAATCAATCAAACCCATTTACTTACCGCGCGCGCCTACAGCCATAATTACATACCACCTTAAAGCTAGCAGTATCGTATTTGTCCCAGTCGTCTGAGTTATATGCAGCCTCTCTTGGTTGTGACGACTGTGACGAGCGAAAGCATAGCGTCTGCCCACCCATGTTACCATGTAAGTGTTCCCATACAGTATCTAGGCACTGTAGTTAATAAAAAGTGCCTTGGCTCTTCAGTCGCTAACTTCGCCTTCGTCCTTGTCCTCCGTCGTGTCTGTAGATCTTCCGAGACCCGGCCCTAGATAGACATGCACTACGGGCATTTCGAAATGAGCAGGATACAAAGGGCGAGCGAGGCAAGGCACGGGTTTAACAAGACGGCACCTTTTTTTCGGCCCTTCCTTCGCCATCTCCGTCCTGATCCAAGACTAGTCAGCTGTATCTTCTTCTTTTTGTCTCGCACTCATTTGCTCGCCTTATCCGCCAGGCAGGGAAATGACAAGACAAAACTAAGCCGACCCAAGAATTCTTGAATCAGATATCAGCGGCGACTACACTGCATCCATGCCGAAGAACATTCGCTAGGAGGTAGGTACAGTACTCTCTGCATTCTCTAGACTAGGGGGCCCTACTTAAGAGGTCACGTAGGTACAGTCTAGGTAGGTACCTGTGCGAACGCAATGCATCTCCAAACTCGGTATGTTAGATGGACTTTGGGTTGACCCTTGTTGTGGTATGTATCATAGAATCAAGGGATGCGCCTCGCTGCCTTCTTGGTTCAACTACCTTGCCTGTGTACAACACGTAACAGTGTATGCGTACGTACTTACATAAATAGGTCGGTAGGTAGGTGGTGCAACCATTCGCCCTCGCCTTGTAGCGCCTGGAATCTCCCAGTACGCCGATCTAGAACCGTCTGGCTCGGCTTCGACACACAAATCGTCTGGCCCAGCCTACGTATATTTTCGCTCCGCAGTTGCACCTTCTGATCTCGTCAGACGGCATCGCGCTAAGCTGACAGATATGTTTCCAGCCGCCGTCTATTTACTATATATCGATTTCATGTCGTTCCTAGTAAGTGAGTAGGTATATATGTATTGTCTCCAATGTGGGGTTCATATGTGGCAGTACAAATGTGGCATTCACTGTCAATTTAGTTTTAGCGTTAACCTTCATCTCCATTCGGCGAATCATTGTGCGCTATTATGCGTGCGAAGCTATACTTGGGATACGTGATCCGTCAACGTATCGAGTTCGTAACGTTGCTCCTCCGGCTCTCGGTCGATTGGTCTTTGAGAGCCGTGTGATAGGCGAGGGGACCTCATGCCAGATGCTAAATCCAACATGTATTGGCCCTCAAGGGTTTGCATAAATACGAGAGTTGACCAGTCGTGTACGGCATCTTGCTCTTGAGACGGACCTGCGTTCCTGAAAGGTATGGCACGGGCGCTATCCAAAACCACAGTGTATCTACGTATGCGTAAAGAGCGGGGGAGGCACACCTTATGTAGAGTAGGTACTTATGTACCTAGTATGTAAGTACTTTATCGCCTAGGGCATTGCGGGCTTACACAGGTGGGTTTCAGGTACGCTACAGAGAGTTGAGTTAAGTACTTGCTTCCCTACAGGCAGGCTACAGCACTGTTGGTAGATACCTAATAGATAGCCAGCTCGTACAAGGTAACCTACACCCAACAGAACAGTGGTGCCAGCTAGGTATCCGCGGCGGTATCGGCCATGCAATGCGGCAATCACCCAGTTCGGATAGTCACGGCCTACCTAGATACAAACGTACATACTGTACGTACGTCCTGTCTGATTATGACCGAACCATGAGGACCATACGACCAGCGTTGTACGAATTATTCGGCGTAGGTAACGTACTTAATCAAGACTTATTATTAGCAGCTGATGGCCAAGCCTTGCTTTGCTTCTTTTTCTCCCCTTTGGCTCCAGCCCCAGCCAGCCTACGCCCAGGTTGTAAGTCATATGAGGCAAATATCGTCTTAGAATCAAGGGATACATACATCCATACATATGTGCACACATTCATTCATTACATTGCCTATAAGTATGCAGACTGGCTTGCCAGCATGTACTCGCCAGCAGGTGTCTGCCCCGGCCCTTGCCTGTGCAGTTCTCACTTAGCCATATTTGCGGGAGTTAGGTACAGACCGTCTAGTATACAGTGCTGTGGCATGGATCGTGCCACGTCCCCAGATTGCGAGTTTTTTGTAAGTCCTGAAGGCATCATGTAGTGTCATCTTTGGCGTTATCATCATCAACAACAGACTCTGACTCACTGGCTCATTTCCCCATTCTCGCGCCAGTTTAGGTGCAAGTCCTGCTCAACCCGGTTGTACATAGTCAACACCGGCTACAGTTCCAACAACCCCAAATATAGCTGCCTCCGGGTGTCCTTGTGTGTGCTGCGTGATAGGCCTGCCCAATCTAAAACATAAACAGCTTCCGAATCCGAGTTCTACCTATGCTCGTTAGGATGCACCCGGGCGCATATGTAGTTGACTTGGCTGTCTTAGCCAGAGACTCACGCTCAGCAGCATGCCGGGGAGACAGATACGCACACCTACTTATACACTGCCTACACATTCAGCGACGACATGMCAAAAACGGAACATGGATGAACGAGTGGGTGTCAGGCCGCTCGGCTTTTCGTCTAAGTGTCTAAGTACTGTAATATATCGATCCAGTAGCATCACTCTTACGCCACTACCATCGTAGACGGCAAGGCTTATTATGACCAGACATAACCTACATAGTACTAATAAAAAGCCAAGGTCCAGACGCGGACAACCCAGCCGAGTTGGCATCAGCAGGCATTAAAACAGCGGGCATCTCAGCATCAAAATCTGCGAGGCAGCCAATACGGCCATGCTATGTATAGCAGACATATAGAAGACCTTTCGATTGGTGAGGTATCGCATGAGGTAGAAACGGGTGAGTGAGGAGGCAGCGCAGGGGCACAAGAAGGTAGTACCTCTCTACCTACCTAGATAAGAGGCATAAATGAAGGACTGACTGGACTGGCTGGCTGGCTGGCTGACAGTACAGTGCACTGTACCAATCGTGTTTAAGACCTACCTAACCCCGCCTAAGCCTGAGCTGGGCACTTCTTACCCCGCCAATGTCAAACTTTGGCCGACCTGACTGCCTGCCTGACTGACTGTGCATCTATATCAACCTCTCACTGGTCGGAAAAACCTCAGATTACCAGAGTATCATGCCCGATCGCCAGCCAAGATAGGCAAAGCCCTTACCAATACCTAGATACGTTTATTTTTTCCTCTACCTTTTTTGCTCTCCGGTGGTTACCTCTTTTTTTTTTTACCCTTCTCCATATCTCTCCTTAATCAGCCCGTCGGTTATTTTGTAACTTTATTACGATTATTATGATAAATTCCGTTCTCACGTCTCGTCATCATGATTGCGTCGTCCTACGCCTCCCTGTGACATCGCCTCTCACCAATACCACTATATCATATCACTAATGCCGCACGGGATCAGTCATCGGGGTGGCTCGATAAGCCGTGCGCAAGTGGCTAGCTGCCTCAGCCGCCGCCGTTTGCGTTCTGTGCTGTTGTGCTTCTTTGGGTGGTATTAAATGGTACTATAGCACGAAAAGCAGGATGCACAGAAGCCATGGTTTCAATGCCGTCGCCAACACTTTTGATCCCTCCCCCAACAGTGGTTACTCACTAGTTTAGTGGGCAGGTTTTTGAATCATCAGGAAGCCGCCCGTTCCGGGAGGGCATCGGCCAGTGCCACAAGGAGTGCAGTGCAAGTACTGCGGCAAAGAGGATGGCTCATCGTCTTCAACGTTCGTTTGTTTGTTTGTTTGTTTTGCGTACGGAAGACAAAACCTCTGCACACGGTGACGATGGATGTGGTGACGGCCGCAGCGGCCGTAACAACGGCCTTGGCCATTTGCACATACATATAACCATGTTTCTCGTGGCGATGCTAACAAAGGGTCACATCTGTTGTTGCTCAATGCGACCTCCCCTACATAGGCTGTCTCCCTTCCTACCTAGTGCTTGTCATATCTCTCGCTCGCCGATGCGCTGCGTGCCCCCTCCATCTCTCCATCTCCCAGGGCCAGTAGATAATAAACGCCCATGCCTGGGATTATGGCTAAGGGGAAACCAAAGCTTATTAGCAAAGGCAGAAAGCGAATGGATCTTTCCCTAGTCTGACCCCCAAGGAAGATCACACACAAGCACCGGTAGGGGCGGGTCACACGAACCTCCAACCATTCTCTTTTTAGCAGAGCTGCACGCACCTGGAACAATTCACTCGCCTACACGCCAATCTAGAAAATTGGTTGGTCACCCGTCTCGGAGCTTCACGGTCATGAGCTCGCAAGTATATCCCCGTACCCGCGCTGACTTACAAGCCGGCCCGCCCGGAATAGGCCAGTCACACACACCCACAACACATACATACAGGCACACCACACGCCCGCCGTCCAGCCTAAGTAGCATTAAGTCCGACCAAATAGGTATCCCCAGTCACATGTATTTACAAAGGACAGGAAGTGTTCCACAAAGTTGCGGCTCATAATGCTAGGTATGAAAACCATGCACCAAGGAAGCTAATCTCCTCCCGCTCACGCAAGATAATCAGTGAGATTTTCGACAAGTCGCCAAGAGGATATCACCAAACAAATTCACAGGCTCATGGGTTGCATCAACCAGTATGATGGTCTAATGAGGTTTCAGGGTAGCGCAAGCGGGTTGTCGGGTCCGGCAATGTGACCCATTTGATTGGGTTCCTCATGCAACCACTTTGCCCGAAGTAGTATCTAGACCTCGGTGTTCGCAAGTTTAACGTTGAGGACAGCGCCGACGCGACTTCATATATATGCCCAGCAGCCAATATTACCGGCGAGTTGGAAAGTTAGAAACTAGCCCATCAAGCACCCGCTGTTTTCCCTACTACTTATGTAGTGTTTGGTGAGCTTCAAGGACCAGGCTATTAGTCATAAGTTCCTCGACATTGGAACGGTTAGTCGTGCCGGTTCGCCACAAACAGCGTGCTTTTCGGTCTCGATGGATTTTTAGTCGATCCCTAAGCCCGAGGCTCAGCACCCAGAACATATCTGCCTAATGCCCCAACACAGCGTAATCCATTTGAAATGGCACCTCTCATCCGCCTAAAGACGTTTTCGCAAACATGCTTGCCCATATTGAACTTTCTCATACTGTTTGCCAGACCCAACCGGGCGCGCACTCTCCCAGCCTCTATGGTTCTCTTGTCATTTTGGGAAGCTAGGTAGGACCTAATTGGCCCAACTAAAGTCCGAAAGATTGATGGATCCCTTGTCAGGACTAGACTCCTATCAATTCTGAACTCCGCGCCCAGTCACCGTAAGTGTTGTGGGTTTCAATGCTAGATACTGACAAGATCAAATTCGACTTTGAACCTAGTCGTTATCAGCCGCATTAACAGCACTCCGACATCACTAGTCTTGACTACTTACCTACAAGCTGACTTGGAGATCGGCATGTCTTCACCGCACACGTAAGTATTATCCTCTGTGTGCCAAGATTTACGCGAGGTATAACTTACAGCGTCAGCTACCTGCTTCGGCAGTGGAGTTTGACCGGCTCGCCGTCCTGTTGTCGTATCTTTCAAGTAAGTGGTTATCTACAGCTACTACCTATCTTGATTTTCGTCTCAGCTGCCACGAGTCCGAAATGTCTATCACATGGGGAAGCATACTGGAATCGTCGATCTGTGGTTTTTCGTGCCCCTACCTAAGATCTGGATGCTACCTTGATAACAAGCACCAACAGATACTTAAGACGCACTCCACCTCTCTCTCTCGCCATCGTGCTACTAACGCCATTAACACCATTAGGCGTTAGGGTAGCTATCCGTCTCACCGCCTCACGCTGGGATTCGCGGATTTTGCTAACCGCACCGCGATCAACGAGCGAGCAGCCCACCCCGGGCCAAATCATAAGCACCAACGCCCGGTATGCAGCATCTTACTAGTGTGATGTCGCTATCATAACAGTCGCGCCCGACCTTGTTAGGCAACATGAATGCCACTGCATGCGCTGTCGGTACCGTACCCAGCCTGTTGTAGCTCTAAATACTTATCTTACGCGCGCCTTTTACATGAGATGTGGATGTGCGACGGGCCGGCAGGACCCAAAGGGTTTTCTCCCCAGCACCTCAGTTTTACATACATCTGAAGGGCATTAGGTCCGGCCTCTTGTCTCGGCGGCGCCTAAATCCGGTCGAATGCCCTTCTCTTCCCTGCCACGTCATTCACGTGAAATCTCAAGGTTAGGATACCATATGCATAACCAAATCAAGGCGACCGCATTACACAAGGTGCTATTAGTCAGGTAGTGTCGCAACCCAAAGAAATGTCTCGACAAGCCGAAATATGTACACGGCCACTCTAAGCTCGCCACATCTGACCAGGATCGGTGCCCCGATGCCGCCCGATTAAGGCGGGAGCTCACGCAAGCTCGCACAGATCTAGTAGGTAGGCAATAAAATCAAACAAGTTAGCTTCGACTCCCAATCCGAACCTTGACCGGATAATTAAGTGAGTACATGATATACAATGCTCCATGTTCCCTTCCTCACCTATTGCTTCGCCATTCAGCAGGTTTTCTGTAAAGGACGCGGCTAGCTCTATCACAGTAAACATACCCTCACCGATGCCTTAGCCGATAAACTCGAGTTATTATCGATGTAAGGGTGCGTCCCATAAGCCAAAAATAGCCTCAACAGCGACCTCGATCAACACCTAGCTAGGTAGCTCATAGCCACACGAGGCAATATTGACCGCACCACGAACACATATATCATCCATAGTTACATACCCAAATGATTTACGAGACCTGGACATAGGCAATATGTATACTACTAGGGATATCTCACATACATATGTAACTGTCGTGACATATTTATCCATTTTCATTGGCTTGTTCAAGTAGAGAGTCTTTGGAGCCTTCTGAATAACAGCATTACCTGCCCATCGCAATCGTAGTTCGCCTTCGAAGTCTCAGCGGCCATGTAAAGAAGTAACCGTACTACCGTTCATTCAACTCTATTTATTTAGTAAACACAGTATAAAAAACAATAGACGGGCCACGAAACCCCATACTTAAAGTCGAGGAGCGAGAAGAAGTCGATTGCTATATCAACAACCCATTCACTTGTAAAGAATACGTCCCTTGGCTAATGTTCATAGCATACACTAGTAGTGCTGAAAACAGCGAGAAGTCCCTATAGTACCAACGTAGTTATCTTACAAGAAAACGACTATCCACCCAATCTACAAACTGTTACTACCAAGAGGACCTAATTTGATGATGCTTAATACGGCATGAGAGGTTTGATAGATTACAGATCAGGTACTAGCAATATGAGATTGCGTAATTAGTGCATGCGTCCCCAACTCGGTCGTAAACCCATACTCTTATTGTGTTGATAAGCTCGCGAACTTAATTTAGTAAATTAATATTTGCTGGATATTGGACAAAATTGAAAGCTCTTAAAAACTTCCAGGTAATCTCTTAGTCAGTATCTGTTCTACATCGGTAAATGCGTCAGCATGTCTTGGCCTCTCGACTGCGCGGCCTCACTATGAGATCTAGCCTAGGCCAGAAGTGGCGAGCACGCTGCTGTTTAGTTATCAATATACAGACGTCAACAATAGTATTAGAACCAACTTCATTAACCCAAGTCCCTTCCCGTCGCAGTAATCCCACCCTGATAACGAATGGCTATATAAAAGCCAAAGATTTACCACACTCAACCGCGTGACGGACACTAGATCTCAACAATCGTGGATACTAGTTACTGCAAAGATCTAAAACTATGCCCGATTTTTTTCCCTCTTTCTGTTATGGCCTTCCTAATATCGTAATAAAAGGTTTTTAGTCACCAGACTTGCAGTCTATATTCTCATAGGCGCAACCCGTTCAGCTACTACGCTCATGCATAATACATACATGAACCCCGCCTACAGTGTGGAGATGCCTCAGGGTGAGTATTACGACGCGAGCGAGTGGGAGTATGGTGCAAATAGTAGCACGGCAGATAGAACAGCTGAGCTTGCCATATGAGAGTTTTGTGAAGCTACGAAAGGAGTTCCGACGATTTATCAAGTACATGGGATTAACTGCGACAATAAGCTACAAAGCGACATAGCAAATTTATAGAACTTTATGAGGACCAATAGGAACACCAGCTGATGAATGTTACACAGTTAGACCGAGTATTGTTGGGCACTTCACACGTAGGCTATTAGTCAATGCCGAGGGAAGATTCGTACCCCTCACAGAGGAAAATTTACTATATTAAGCAGATGTACTACATCGAGCAGACCAGTTTAACGTACGATCAACTAAATTACTATTACGACCCAGAAAACATGGCAAACTCAACCTCTCCAAACTCAGATGGGTACCGACTAGGTCGCTCGTATCTATCCGCTTCAAGGTATCTACGCTAAAGTTGAACCTACAGACATATGTGAGACGTGCTGATACAGCTTTAGGTTGAATCTACAACACTTTATGTGGAAGGATGCCCAGGGTTTCTTACTACACCCAGTGATTCAGGCCTATCTACACCAGAAGCGAGATTCAGGGCAAACCGAAAACAAAGACTCAATATCCATTGCCGACTTGGCTACTGGAACAGGGTGGGTAACACACTGTCCTTTTTTTAGAATCTTGACATGGGACCACTAAAACAGTATCATAGAATATGGCTTTTCGACCTGGTTAAGTCGCCCGAGATCAAGGGCCTTAACATCCAGTACCATGGCTTCGATATCAGCAGAGCCCTGTTTCCGCATAAATCCTGGCTTCCGAAGAATATTGCTCTATCCGCATCAAATTTGTTCGAGGAACCGCCACAGTCGCTTCATGGACAATTCGATGTTGTGCATTTACGTCTAGTTCTATCGTTGATTCGTAGCGATAGCCCTAAACCTATCATCCGGCATATCAAGACACTCCTGAGTCTGTATATACCATTCTTCTCTGTGCATAATCTTGGGGAAATATTCAACTAACGAACCGATAGAACCGGGTGGCTATTTACAATGGGATGAGCGTTAGTGTTCCACGGAACTTTTTTTTTATCCGGTTATAAATAGCTTTATTTGGTGTATTAGAGCCCTTTTCTGGGCTGGAAACACATCCTAAGCGCTTATAATCTCCTTTTAAATATTCAGGTATTCTAGTTTAACAAGCAATAGCTGATTAAGATTGTTCTAGTCGATCTGTTCAATCACTTCGACGTATTAGTCCCGGACCCGGGCACCGGCGGACAAAACATGACAGCCGCATTTCAGAAAACCAAAGATTTGGCAAACTGGAGGTAGGGCCATACATTTTCTCGATACGAGCCAGGCGTTTGACGCTAATATTGGGAGTTTAAGTTGGGTAGCAAAGCTCCCCGAGATACTGCTTGGAGAGGGGTTTCAAGAAGCAATCCAATCCTACCACGAACCAAACTCCGAGATGTTTAAAGCCTGGACGCATTTAGATCTATGTTCGGCCGAAGAACTGAGCTTGCACTGGTCTGGGCCGGATGATGAGAATGGAAAAAACTGGAGAGATCTCATTTCTGCAGGGGCTGGAGAGGCCGATGAGTCAATCGGAGCGGTGCTGAGGGTTCGCCCGACGGTCACGATAGCTAGGAAATCTCTCTAATAACTTATGCCTGTAAAAAGGGACAAGCCTAATATTTTGTCACCTTGGTACCGGCTGTGCCTACCAGCACTATGATAAATATGCACCCTATTATCAGATGCTTAACATATAGATAGGTGTTGAGGTGTATGTTGGGCCCCTTAACATAGGATTGGCAACTGACTCTTGTTGTTGTGTGAAGGTTCCTAAAACCTCATTTATAGCCACTACTCTACCCCTATACACGAATTGTCTCTTTCCCAGCCCTCAGGGCCCTGTAATAGCCTCTTTTTGAAGTCTTGAGGTAGTTCCTCGAGGTGCGGTGGTGATAGCGACTGAGCCTTGTGGGATGTGTGTAATCGCCGATGTTGCATTTTCCCTAAGGACAATCATCTCGAATACAGATTTTAATTTATGAGATTTATTCATCGAAGCTCCTTAGTTGCTATAAGATTGATCCGCGAACTTAGAAGGGGTGAAAGTCACTGTAGGCCATATTCAATCCTATAATAGAAACAACGCATCTAAGCTTAAAACCGACCTTCACTATAAATTATTGACCCCTAGCCCACAGTAAATTTGAGGATGACATCCACAAGTCTGTTGATCACCGAAGGTTTCTAAGGAAACACATGCTGGCTGTTTTTAGTCCCAATTCTACTACCACAACGGCTCACAAAGCTGGAGGATTCATACCAGTCCCTAAACCCATTGAATTCGGTAATCAATTATTCACATGAAAATAATCTCGTTGTGGCCCAATGAAATTACCATGGATAATTGTCAGCTGGTTCTGACTCTACCTGAGATTAACCTCAATGTTAGCTATACTTAATCAACAACTAGTACGAACGTTGACTTCGGTGGTATTTACTAGTTTTCTTGTCTGTCAGGAACTTACTTGGTTTGAATAACCTAGTTTATTTAAAGATACTTATGTATAGATATAAATGAATCCAACTACGGTACCATTCCAAACTTGTGCTCTTGTGCAATTACACCTATTGTTGCCACCTAGTTAATTATCACATTCTAGAACTAAGCCATATAGCAAAAGATAACAAGTAGAACGATTAAACACAAGCCTTGATGTTGGTAATAGGCTGCCGATTTCTTTGAATGATTGATTGTTATGATAATCAGTAACTTGCATTTAGAGAACTTATGTTTCAAGATTTATTTATTCAAATCTTACCAAAAATACGGATTGATACATGCCGCTAACTGAGTTTCCGTATCTAATATTGTAGTTTTGTCTGGGAACAGGCAAAGGAGAAAATTAAAGCCGCTTTACTACTCCTCTCTATATATCATTGATATTTAGATACACGATAGTGTTCTACCTTCATTATTTAGGTACTTTAAATGTATTGATACTTTCATGCTTATGAATCAACCATCCTTCTAGTCACTAATAAGTACTGTTTCTAGGCACACCGAGCTTCTCCTTTAGCCCTCCGTAGGATTGGGGAGTAGAAATAAAAATCTAGGCTCCTGGAGTTCCTCTAGATGATGTCCTCCAACATTCCTACCCTTAGTAATAGGATAAGCTCTATTAAGGGGCCGAAGGCCAGGTTAATTCATACGCCCAATGGAATGGATCGTTATGTATAGCCTCGTTGCCTCGTTGACGTTGGCAAGTAAGCGCCCTGGGCGTAAAATTAGGTTCTAGTAACTATTGTAACGTACCCCACGAATTGATCGCCCCTACCTTGGGTCCGTCTGACCCTTGGTTAGAAGACACGGCACTAGATCACGATCGCGCCCCCAAATTTTAAGCCTCAAGGTGTGATATTTCTGGGGCGCAGAAATCGGCTGATAAAAGTAGAACATCGGTCACACGCTATTACATTCACTGGACCCTTTTACGTGATAATAAGAAGGTAGGGAATATCGAGTGGAAGGATCTTGAACGACGCGTATTCAATACAACGAGAGCAATGGTTCGTATTCTCTAAACACTTAATTAGAATTTTACACAGGAGATTTACGCCTCAGAAGCCGAATTTGTTAGAGGCAGTCTCAAGGCCTGACGTCTCAGGTACAAAATGTATTAACATATCATTCATGATACTAGCATCTATTTAGTCCAAGCCTTTAAGCAGCCACGCATTCAATCCTCGGCCCCCGAACAGATTATTAATCTGGCTACGTAGCCCCCGGATATAGTTCCTACTGGCTACGGAAATATCATTTGAGATACCGAGACGGAGGCTTTTGAGACGAGACGGGGTTAATGTTAGAGAGCATCGGCTTTCAACACGGAGACTGCGACTGTTGGCAATGAATTCCGGCGCAGTGAGGTCTGGAGCATGGTGGAGTTGAAACAGAAATAGCATTATAGCTAGAGCAGATGCTGGGACTATAGGGAATATCCACCGCCAACTAACGCCATGAAACCAAGTTCTCGTATTCTAGCTGTAAATAAGTCGGTAAATCAAAGGGATACGCCGGCTATCCTTTCGCTACTAATCACGTTGTCGCCGCGATTGTACATATCTCGGCTTCTATTTTTGCTCCTAAAACTTCCCTAGATCCCAGAGCTCCAGTGGCACTTTTGTCGTTAACGACGCCACGTCTATCGCGGGGGTGGTTTGTGTAAACGCCTCCCCCGCTACCCTTTGTGGTACTTTTCGCCAACTTCATGTTGAGGCGGCTCGTCACGAACGCTGCATAGGGCAGTGCCTCGTTTCAGAACCTCGACTTACTGTAAGTATACTTTGCCGTTCAGACCTAGGCCTGTTGCTCGCAAATCGCTCCCGCATAGGGTTGGCATAGGCGAGGGGCAGTATGAGATGCTCTCTAATAGCGGGGTGTGCGTGGGTGAGGCGAGGTAACGTGGGTAGATAGATAGATAGATTGATGGTTGGTTACAGGCAGCCGGGTAAGTTTTCTAATGCCTGCCTCTCTCTCTGTATCTCTCTGTCTTCTGAAGAAGTGATGTAACTAGAAACATGAAACATGAAACGGAATTTCTGTAAATAGGTTCACGTCATGGCATCTGGGCTTCGCGTGTGTTTTAGCCTCATGCAGAGTGCGTGAACCGACAACCTATGTATAGGCACCACATGCGGGATGTGATGCGCATTCTAGGTCCCCGATGGGCTTGCGTGCACATACCCGACGTAAGTATGTAGGGATTGTCGATGCCTGGTGCGATCCCGGTTGGGCGATACCTACCTTGAGCATGATCTCACATAGGTGCCATGTATTATGTATGTATGTAAGTAGGCATTCCCAAGCGGCGCCGACAACCCAC